>ML997692.1:931854-966433 GCA_010365825.1 Otus sunia
ATAACAATGAACAAAGCCAAATAGCTACCGAACAGAGCAGTGGTACAACACACGTGCTGACCGACCGGTCGCCTCCGCGGCAGCAGCGCGGCAGGATGTGACGTCCGCCTGGTATCGGAATAACCCGGCTGGAGCTCCCCCCCCACTGCTGGGGAAACTTAACCCTATCCTGGCTAAACCAGGACAACTGGTTAATAACCTTACCCATACGAATAAGCTCTGGTTTCATCTTTCTTGTAACATGGATGAGGAACAAACAGAACAAAACTAGGGAAAAATTAATAAAATAGTTTATCACTGTAATATAAATTCCCCGGTATTACAGGTCTTCCATTCCTCACTATTGCAATAAAAATAAAACCATAACCTGAAGATACGCTTAAAAATCATGGCAATTACTGTATCCCATTTTTGTCTCTTTAGGGTGGGGGAGGGAAGAGGTGTCTCCGTTTTTCTCAGTGGGAGGTGTCAGGTTGCCAATTAAACCCTGCACTATGAGTTGAGTTCTTTAAAAACTGAGACTCTTATTTATGAGTGAGAATGCCTGGGAGCTGATTTTCTGGCCCTACAAATATATTCACTAAATAATCACAAAACTTTTGTGATCCAGGAAAGGCTGTAGTGCATGCTGCTGCAGGAGAATTTGCTTGCTCTACTCAGTCTGCTATATACTAAGCAGCCAAGCAGTGATAAGAAAAATTCACCACAAACAAGGTGTACTGGGCAAGAAAACTGCTCTTTTGATACTACCCTGGACTGCACTTTCACCTGTGCTTTTCTGTAACATAGCCCCTACTCAGGCTTCTGAGTGCCTTACCTAAAGTCAGATTCATGTCTGTAGTAAAGGCAAAGACTGATACCAAAGAAGGATGGCAAGCACTACCACAACCAGTCCAGATGGCTCTTATGCTTCTCCATGGCACGAAGACTGTGACTGGCTCACACAACTTTTGACTGCCTCCAGTGTTTCTGATAAGGTTGTGTCAAGTTTCTGGCTTTCCCAGGAAAGCTGGTGCAAAATACCATGAAATGAACGGAAACTTGAGAGTAGCAATGCAGGAGCTGAACTAAGAATTTCCCCATGTTTTTTGTTGCCAGGGAAACTCACTCTATTTGACTTGCATTCTCGTTTTTGTATTATTTCTGGAAGAACAACAGTTACTGCAGCTTTATCAGATATTCACAAGATTTTGTTGCTATATTAGCTTTCACCTCCTATATTGTCCTGTTCCATATAAAGGTTTTCCACTATGCTATCCAGACCTAGAATATTAGGTCATTAAGGCAAGAATTAATTATATGTATTTTTTTAATTTTATGAAGTGCAAGACCATTCTGGAGTCTGAACAAGTGTCCAAGAAACAAGTGATTAACAGCAGGTAGAAATTTAGATTAAAAACTGAAGTGGTAAATGTCAATAATTTCTAATTCATTATGTTCACGTTCCTGATTCTGTTCTACAGCTGAGATCCTATTCTACAGTTGTGTGCTTAGGAACAGTCAAGGCACATTTAGAAATATGGCATGGGCGGCTGTAGTGATCCTGACCAGATTATTGTTCAGAGCTAATGATCCACAAAACAGCTATATTGAGTATATCCTAGCCTGTGCTGTGCCTCGCTATGCAGAACGTATGTCTTGGCTTTCAGGCCTGCCTTATGCTGTGCATATCTCTTGACTGCAGGGTAAAATTTATCTGTCTGATTGTAACAGAGGAGCCTGCAGGCAGCTTGCATTTGATACGAGGATTACACCACCAGCATGTCCTTTCCTTTATCTAAAAGTTCAGCAAGAAGTTCTTCTCTGAACACTATCTTTGTTGACAGAAGAAATGATGAACAGAGTTATTTTCCTCTGACATCCCTGGCCAGGTTCAATTCCAGATGGGCTTTGGCTTTTCTAACTGCATCTCTGTATGCTCAGTGTCTCTGTATTCCTCCCAGCTTGCCTGTCCCTGCTTCCACTCTCTGTATGCCCCTTGTTCATCCATGCAGGCATCCTGGCAACTTTGCCTGACTTCCCACTCATTGGGTTGGACTGCTCTAGAGCTTGGAGGAGGTGCTGTAGCAAAACTAATTCAGAGAAGGTATAAGGTGCACATTCCTAAATACTTTTCATATCGACAAATTAGTTAGCCATGCAGTGCCCATTCTGTCCCTTGCAATTTTAGGCATGCCTGGTTTTTGTCCTACAGCTCCAGGAACTGAGAGTAGCAGAAGATAGCAAATCCCTTACTCTTATTATTATATTTCTCCACAAATATCAGGGCCTTCACATGGGAGACCTCTTTAATACCTGCATGCAAAGACTATACTGGAGGCAGAGTTTTCTCCAACTCTGTTCATTTTGAGACATATTGTAGTAAGAACAGTCAGTTTGTATCCTTGACTGGCCTTTTTAGGAAAGAGAATGCAATTCACTTTTGTTAAAAACCGTTTTACCTTAAATAAATAACTTCAATAATTCCTCCAGCCAAGTGCATGCTGGTATCATGTTAAATTTTGAAGTGCTGGCTCCCTCACCTCACTTTTCTTGCCTCTCCTCTCCTATGGCTTGAAGATCTGCAGAGACTAACATTTAGCCTGTGGTTTTCAGATTTACAATTCTTATGGTGGTGTCCGTCTGTGTGTGTGCCCCCCCCCGCCTCCCACACCTCAATACAAACATAAGGAATGAAATACACTTCTCTTGTCTGGCCATGCTGGAAATCAAAATCGACTGCAAGCTATAACAAAACTGTGTGGAGTGTTTAAGGCTGTTTAAGCACCTTCATTCAGCTTCTCACTGGCAACAAACCTGATCCATGACAAGAGCCTCTTAAGCATATTATTTTCTCCCCAGAACATCTAGGAGCAGTGGAAAACATAAATGGGATGTCAACCTTTCCAAAGCAGTTAAAATATCTGACATAAAAGACCACAGTTTGTATTTAAGACATGTAAATCCTTGCGTGCAAAAGGAAAAGATCATGGTATTCTTAATTCTAGTTTCACTATTCAATGTGTTCCTGAAATAGTTTGTCTTTTCCTGCCCAGACCTCTGCATTTGTTGCATCTTCACTGATTTTGGCATACATTAGTGAAGATACAGCCCAAGTCATTAAATTCTACTGCTAATTCGAATAAAAAAATGATATCCACTGGAACTTTGCCATGTGTTAGCCACTGCAAACTAACTCTCTCACTTATACTTTCCTTCCCTAGAATGTAAGAGGCAGAGTTCACGGCCAGGTCTACAGTGCTTAAGGTCATTTGAAAAAAGATCCGTCTTCTAGTTGGGCATGGAAAACATAAGTTGAGATCTACTGAAAACATTGCTTCAATCATACACACTGAGTAGTTTAAGAACTCAGTTATGTGAGATGGTTAGTGGGTAGAAAATCCAGTTTGTACTGCTTTCCCTTTCACCTCCGTCCTATGATGTTATAGGCTGGCCGTGACACTGGCCAGCATATGTGCTGGCTGAGACTTTTGAACTTAGAAAACACTAAAGCTTCTTGTCTTCCCGATGCTTAAATCACTTCAGATCAAGAAAAGACCTTAAGAAAAAAACGTCATTTTTAAGTGGAGGTGCAAAACAAACTATAGAAATGGAAATGAATGTAAGAGCTCAAATCCGTCTCTGGGGAATCCAGCTGATAAAATATCCTTCACTGGGCTCTAAATGTCATTAATTTCTTTGCTCCAATTAAATCTAAAGTATTCTAATTTTCAGGTAATTTAATCATTATTTCTTACTATTCTTTGCATAACTTAGGAGATAACTTTAAGTTTAGTGACTGCTCAGTTTGCAAATTGTTTTCTCTCATGTTTAGGTAGTCTCCAACATGCAGCATGACACACAGACATCATCCATTCCAGACATTTTCCCTTTTTGGTCTTTCAATCAGTAATATGTTTTTCTTGCAAGGAAACAGCTCTATCATGTCTGCAGTCAAAACAGTAACATAGTTCACTTGAAACTGTTCTGCACTGTTAAAATCAAGGCCATACCGGAGATGTAACCGTTAGTATCAAGTGGGAGGGAGGCGCCTGCAGGCTCCTCTGGTATAATGAGCTGGCTAGATTTATCCTGCAGCCAAGAGATTGGCGAGACCTGAGAGCCAGGCTGCATGTGCAGCACAGCGCAGCACAGTATAGGTCTAGGCGTGCTGAGGTTAGCTGTATTGTGAATCACTGACTCCTGGAGGTACAATGGTCTTCCTGTCAGGATCAATACAGCCTATTCCTTAAACGGACCATGTCATTTGCCTTGCTGACGGGTGTAGAGGTTACACCGCTTACAGAAAAAATCTGCTTGGGATAAAATTTGTCCTAACTGACCAGTTCAGGTGACTCCATGTTTGGGTAATAAGTAGGAAGACCTAGGCAACAACAGCTTTGGACTTCCTGGCCCAGCAGCTCCAGAAGGGCCACCAGCGTCAAGAACTACTGATGCTTTTTCTTTGCATTTTCTGTTAACCAGTGAGAAGGAGATTTGGACACTAATCCTACACACACTTCCCTACAAGATAAAGGTCTTGTTTTGCAGAAAGAGATTCTTTGCAGAGATCTTGGAGCAAACGCACTGTCATTTTGCCCATAGTGTTGTCCTCCAAGTGGGGTCATTTACCCAGTGTGCAATATGCCAATATACACACAGAGCAGAGGTATTTATTTATTGCATGTCTGCACAGAATGGGGTGCTAGGTAGTAATTCCACAAAGCTAGCACACTGCACAAAAGAACTTCAATGTATTTATACACTTCAGATTATACAATCACACCAACCCACGTTTAATGTAATGACCATTGGTTAGTTTCTTATCACTTTGTCCCTCGTTTGTCAACAACATGCGTCATCCCGATTTAAAGTTATGGTGTCTTTTAAATCTTCTGTGCAAACTGAAGAGGTGGGGGGCATGTCTTCTTGATCTTAAATTGAGTCGGTGGTGGTGGTCACAGTCTCTCCCTGCCCCCACCCCCCACCGCCTTTATCTTCTCCCCAGCTACTGAAGATTTTCTTCTCAGACAATCATCCATCTTGTGGCGCCCCCTGGGGCAGAATGACTTTTTAACATTAACCAGACATGCGTTGTTTATACAAAGTTTGGAGTAACTCACTCCCTTATCTCCAGGTTCCTTCTTTCGATCACAACACTTTTAAATCAGTGACTGTCATTGTTCTATTTACAAGTTTAGAATGAACAGAGTAGAAAATTTCCTGGAAACATCAATAGGGCATGTTTCTCTGACCTTGTTGGGTTTAACTGATTTTTAAAAAAATGATCAGATAAATCTGTGGAGCAAAATTTCTTTGAGGTCTACTAATTACTTATATACCACTTCTGGCATACAGAATCCCTGAACTGCTGGAGGCTGAAAGAACAGAAAAATATGGCTACAGGTCTCTTCTTACATAACATTTTACTGTCTGGTTTTTGACACTGTCAGCACTGTACTGGATGGACCTTGTTCTTAGCTGTGTCAGCATCTCTCTCCATCACATCTCTGAGGCTTTAATGGAGCAGGGCTTTGAGCTAACTCTTAAAAAAACCACAAAACACTGATTCTTCCAGGGTTGCAGACACATATTCCTTTATCAGGAAGGAAGAAGAAAGGCATCAATTATCTCCTTGACTTTTAGACAAGCTTCCTAATGACTGAAATTCAATGCTTTTCAAACATACCAATATTCTGATTATTGCAGCAGAAGCTGTATGAAGAGATACAGAACTGGAAAGATCATCTATGAGAAAGATGACAGTGCTTTCCTGAGTGACAGCTGTAATTGATCCTCCAATCCTTATCTGTGGATGGACATTTTATACAGGTTCTCAGGGTGTAACTAAGTTACCATAAATATTAATAAAAAGGATAAACAAGGAATCTGGAAATGTCTTCAGCAAAAAAAACCTTCTTGTATTTGGATGAGAGTGAACAGATTTTTATTATCTTAGAAAAAAAGATTACTGACCTAATGAATCACAGAACAAGACAGCTACACACCCTGTCTATTTCACTCATCAGGAAGGCAGCATGCCTAGTTTACACATGTTGCACCTGGCTAACTGAAATTATTTCATCACAGAAGGTTCACATGCATGCTGTAGATAGGGTAACAGTCCGTTAGTGAACCTTGTTAGGCAGACAGAGCCAGAAGCATGCAGGAAATGAACTAGGAGCATAGGTTCCTTTGACTGTAACATGGATACAAGGCAAAATGAAACAAAATATTCTGATTATTCTGAAATATTCTAAGTGGGTTTAAAGAAATTACCTGCATATCCATCCTTCCAGAATCTATAAAACCAAAAATCCAGTGAAAAGCCTTTTAGAAATACTGAGAAAAAAATCAGGAAATAAGAATATCTTCAAAAAAGCAAATCATCCAGGAATATAACAATTCCTACTAGATATCCATATAAATGCATCCACTCAGTCATTCTTGGATTAAAAACATTTATCTCTACGTTAGAACATACCCAGTCAAAAACTGTCCAAAGGTCAGATGGGATCCCTTTCAGCCAATGTACAGGATAAATTCTCACCACTGCTATCTGGGTGACAGGAAATATGATGTGAGCAGTTGCATGGAATTTCTCAACAATAACACATAAAATAAGGCAATCAGTCAAATAAATTACTCTTCTTCAGACCTTGTATCTGTGTCCCAGTTCTGTAAAATGCATAATCCTTGTTTATATTCAAAGCCTGCATACTAGACTCAGCCTTAATCTGCGCAAAAGCCATTCTGGAGAAGACAGATCAAAAGATATAATGAAGCTAGTCTGAGTAGAAGTAAGTGCTGAGTCAGTGGTTGTGATTTTGTTTTCACTCTTTGTTCCTACCACCTCTTTTACTGTTCTAAGGATGTTGCTGTGGTTCATAACATGCGAGGTTCAGAGAATAGCTCTTTTTGAAAACATTCTGTGACCAAGACATTCAGATGCTATTGCTAGAGGGCCTGTGAAAATTATATTCATGCAAATAGTCAGCCTTGTGCTCCCTGAAGCCGTCTCACAAAGCTGGCCTCTGGGAGATGTAAATGAAGACAGTTGATAGAACTATTGAGTCAGATATGATGATATGACTAATATTACCTGGAAGTTAATTTCTTTCCCAGCTTTCTTACATTCAGTAGAATACTACCATTTGGCCTCCAGTGGTCTTGGGAATATTTTATTCCCAATGTTAATATTATTCTGAATCTCATCCACGTGAATACATGTATTTTCTTTCCTTAGTAAAGACACGCATGCATGCATTTGCACCATACTGCCTGTTTTCCAGCCAATTAGACTGGCTGCACAATATGACATAGGAAAGAACCAAAAATGAGATAATCTATATCAGAGATCTTATAGTGAAACCCAGCATCGACATGACTTATTTTTCATCAGATAGACATAGTGAACTAGACTCAGCTATTGTGCAGAAATGAAGAAGTGCCTGTGTGCTTTCCCTGCCCTATCCAAGGTGTTGTTGCATTGCATTTTATGTCATTAAAAACAAAAAATAATGCATGTCTGTCGCTCACTTTTAATGCAAGTTGAAATGACTGTCATATTCCTCATTTCCAGTTGGAAAATTACTGATGACACATTGAAAAAGTTTTCCAACAATATCAGTGTCTTGGGAGAAATAAAATGATAAATTGCTAACCTGATACTACAGATTATGATGGCTGAACACAACTGTAGATGTAACAAAGACCTAGATCTGTCCAGGTCTTATCCACTAGATAATCCACTCTCATCCAGCTAGATAATTTCTAATAGTTTCTCAAGGTGTTATGTTTCTAATGGTAGGAGTGTCTGAATGCTGTACAAGGGTAACAAATTTTATCATTCTTTTTGGAGTTGTGAGGGCAAGGTAGAAGTCATGTATTACTTTTTATAGTAGATGCCTAAACATTCATTGCTTCTGATGACAAATTATTCCTCATACCTTAAGTTAAAAAACCCAAAGAGACACAGATTCTTGATGAAATATAGTGCTGGGATGTTTCCCCATTTGTATTCATTAAAAGTTTAATGATCCTTTTCTGACCCACTCTTACTGAGAATATGATCTCAGTGGAAATATTGGTGAACCCAGACTGATCACTAGTGAACTGGAGCTGACTTCTGTACCTCATGGAGCTGAATTTTAGATTGCATTTATATAAGTATGAACCAGATCCTTGGAGAAAATTAGAGTCTGGTCACAGATAACTGGAGGCAATAGAAACTTTTAAATGTATTTCAGAAGTTCATTGGATGAAGCTTTTATGCCCCTTGCAACTGGATTGTTACTGAAATCTGAAATTCATGATATGGAAATACAAGGTCAGCATTCTAAAAACAAATAAAGGGGAAAATTATGTGTAATTGAAAGAAGAGAATCTTGAATGAGAAAAGGTGGTATCTGGCCTAATAACAGATCCAGTTTTCACTGCTGGCCTAGACCTGCCAGTGTAATCTGAAACACTCCTGTGAGATCATCAGGTAGAAGATTTATACCCAATTGGGATTTGCTTAATCTGACTGAAGAAAATCAAAGTTTATGAGAACTTCTATAGGGGATCTGGTTCCTACTGGTATTAGTGTAGTGGCTTATGGGTGACTGAAGCAGCCCTAATTATGTATCATATTATTCAGGTAACTTTCAACTGCCAGCAACCCCATCACAGTACTGCCTGGGAGGCTTAGCTGGGCCATGCCATTCTAGCTCAGTCCAGAAAATGGTATCGGTCCTGAACAGCTTCGACAAAAATCCACAGTTTAGCAAATAGATGAGAAACCCACACAACAAGAACATTGTTGGCATGAATATACGCTCCCAAAAAGGCAGACATAGCACTGTGCTATGAGGACAGATGCAGTTAGCAAAGGCTGACACCTATTGATAGTGGCATGAATGCACTTTCCTACCAATGGTAGTTTTTACTAAAAAATGATAAAAAATTGGGAGCAGTGTTCCCTGCACTGAGAGATTGCTTCCCCTATGGAAGAGATAATTATGCATGGGCTGTTGATTCCTGGTAAAACAGCTAAGTGATATTCATGTCACTTGAAGAAAAGCCCAGATGCCATGGACTTTCCCTTCCAAAGCATGCACAGTAGATCCACATATCTTTTCTCTGTCACAACAGGGCCTGAAAGGATAGCTGAATGCAATGGCTAGAGGATTATCTCTCTCCTTCAACTGCTCTCTCTTCAGCTGCTTCTCTGTGGAGTTCCAGTTTGATGAAACTACACTGAAGTAAATTTGACAAGGCATTTCCATGTTTATTGGAACACAGCTGATTTTATGAGCTCTCCAGACTTGCACAGACATTAAACAGGGCAGATGTGAGCTCAGAGAAGAAAGTATTTGTAGTTCTACAGAATGCTGCAGTACCTTCACTGATCTGATTTATACCACACCCAAGTTATCTGAACTGTCATGCTCTTTGTTCCATTATTTTTAACCACATGGAGATCACATTGCCTTTGTTCAAAGTATAGCAGTGCATACACACCTCCTTGGTGTTCTTCTCCTGCACATTATTTTACATCTGTTGGTTTTCATTCAGAGATCTCTTTCACATTTGAAATGCATGCACTTACAAGGAGTTAGTCACCAGAGTTGCTTGGGCACGCCATTCTAAAGATGGAAATGATTGGATGGAATGCCCTCCAAAGGAAAGTATTGACCATGCTGCCATGAGGAAAGTCTCACAAGAAAAAAACTGTCTTTTGGCTGTGCTGCATGACTTCCCCTTAATGTAATTTTTAACTGCCATTTTCAAACTTTTTTGTACCTTGTCCTGTAAGATCCCAGCTTTGACGTTTTCCTCCAAGCACCTATTCTTGAGAAGCTCTCACAAAATCTGAACTTCTGTCTTGCATCATTGCAGTACTTCCTTTGAAGAAGCCATGTGATTTATTCTTAATTAAATCAATTTTTCCACATTTTCCTTATTTACAACTGTAACACTTTTGTGATGTACTGTAGTTTTCCAGGTGGATTCTAGTATTATGCTGGATCCTTCCTGAATTCATAAATGTCTCTGACAAACAGTGAGAGCTTGTAGCAATCCTTCCTTAAGCTACTCCTCCTGCTTAGCACCGTCAGATGTGTATTTTTTGTGCAGACCACCTTCCCAATTTTAAAAACTAATGATTGTGTTGGGTAAAACTGAACTCATCTCTTTTGAGAGAAAATCCTAAGATGACACTTTCCTGTGAACTGCAAATAACATTTTCATTGATCTTTTTTCTCCATGCTAATTACAATACTTTAAACTGGAATAAATATTCTAGCAGAATATGAACATCAAGGAACAGCTCTTTGATGAAAGAGGAAAGAATCTATTGCTTCATGGATTTTTTCCTTCTTTGAGCAACATAATTCACCTTTTTCATTCAAAAAATGTGTAAGACAAAAGGACAAATAAGGTATGTTGTCTTGTTTGTGGGATTTCAGACATGCTGAACTCTGGAAGTTCTGGAGGTTTTCTAGAAGCTCGCACTCTCACAGGTTTTTCAGTCAGGGTGTCCTAAAGCTACTGTACAAACTTGAGATTAATATTAGAACACTAATCCAAAGGTACTTTTTGCAATATTTTCAACCCCAAGCTTTTAGGAATCAATGTGTCATGTCCACCTACAGACTGTGGGACAGACTTTAAAGTCATAAGGTAAACTAAAAATAACAAGTACAGCAGGTGGATGTTTGCAGGTCAGATAGTCAGACGTTGTTGCTGATGCTCTCAAGCCTTTTGACCACATTCTGAAAGTTATTTCTCTTAAATGACAGATGAAGTGGGTTTTTTTTTCATCTCAAGACTCCAAGAATGGGCACTTCGAGAAAAACTCTAGGTCTAGGTCAGCAAAATTACAAGACTTAGCCCATTAGTATCTCCCTTTGTCTTATATTTTCCATTTTATACTTGGGACTTTTAACTCTAGAGTTAAGGTCTCACCTTCTTATGATGCATATGGAAGCCTGGCTAGAATTAATGAACTACAGTTTTCAGATGTCTGAGTTGTCTGGCACTGTTTGTACAATTTTCTCAGATATTTTTCAACATAAGTGCAGATGTCCTTATTTCTAAACAGCAGTTCCTGATTCAAAGCCTATTGAAGTCAACTGAAACCCCTTCTTTTTACTTTTGCTTCTGGCTTAGCTTCCTTTTCAGCTCTTGCTGTTGAGTTTAATGGTGTCTCTGGGGGAAAGATCTGGCATGATTAATTGAATGTCATGAACAGAGTGTTGGGGAAAGTTTTAAATATTTGCTATATGTACTGGCATCACAGATTCTCTACCTGTCACAAAAGAAAAATTTGTGGTGAAAACATGGCCCACTTCTAAAGATGATCCCCTACAAGTAAGTTTCCTCAAGCTCAGAAAAGCAGTCTGTAAAAGAAAATAGAATTTTTACTCTCCTTCTGGTTTGTTCTTTACTACTGAAGTTACAAGCTCTTTGACAAAGCTTTGACACTGTTAAGAAACAACCTGTCATTGAACACTATTTACACTATAAAAGACAGCAGTGTTGAACCTGAGAAGGGCTAGTTTGATATCAACTCTAATGTTTGTCTCTAGCTGATGAAAATTCTGGTCTGAGCTTCTTTTACACTATGAGGACAAGAAGACTTTCTCTACCTCCTGGCTTTGATTCCATTTCATTTCCTTTCATTCATACTACTGGGGTGCACCCTGTTTTTATGATGATTATACACACAATGTGTAACTAAGCACATGATTTTCAAATTATTTTCCTTAACTTATGCAAAACATTCTTTGTGTTCTTAACTGTGATTATTTACCTGTCTAGCTCTTTTCAGCAGAGAGCTCTACTCATGTAAGGGGGACATGTATTTATGCTGATACAATAAAATTGAATGAGCTCCTGTGTTGGCCCTCCTACATCACTAAAAGAGTGATTTATTTTGCTGTCATTTAAATCACTTGGTGGTACATACATACTTCACTGCAAGAAGGGAATTCACCAAAGGAACTAAGTTTACATAGCAGTTGACAGAGGTTAGCTAATTAAAGTGAGATAAGCAAGGCCTAAGCAAGGATGGGAAAGTTTTACACTGGCTTTCATTACATTTCACTTGTGTGAAATGTAAGTAAATTCACTGTGTTGCTCAATGGCTTCATAATGCAAAAGGGCAATGCCTCAGATAATGTAAATCAATAGAATTCTCTACAAGACAGTGTGAATCTGACTTTTTTACTTCATACTGCAGAAATACATTTTTATTAACAAATGTACACTGAAATATATCTCCTTTTCATAGCGGTTTATTTGAGTCCTTATATCAGGTTATTATGAAGCAATGTTGTAAATACTTAAAGACTCTCTGGTATCTACACAATCAGTTCCCTACTAGCTTTAATCACTTCCTCCTGTAGGCCTACTTGTCATTGTGATTTTGTTTGTTATTATCTCTTTCACCTGAGTCCAACACCCTCCTAACCGTAGGAGATATTTACATTCCTCTCAGAAAGGAGCGTCTTCATCTGTGCTTTCCTTGTTTTGTCAGATCTAGAAATTCAGCAAAGCTCTTCATGTGGTTTCACATCAGTTTCACATATCAATTCATATAAATGTTTCAACAAAACTTCATGGAACTCTATGTTCAGGTGAGAGGCAGATTCAAGAAATCTCTTGCATAAATTAAGAAGAATTGAGGGCTGAACTAAGGCAAATTGAGGTATTTCTTCAGCAGCAACCAGAAGTCTCTTCCACTGATAAAAGAGTGAAAAGGTGAACAAGTGTGCATACAACATGATCTCCATTTCTGGTCCAGGTGAAGATACACTTTTGTTCAGTCTAAACCTCAAGAAATACTGTTCCTCCAAAGAAAGCAAGTAGCAGGGGAGGTTAGTCAGCTCTCAACAGATCCTCACTTTGTATAAAATACATCTATCAGTCAAGAAAAAAACTAACTTGCCTGGTCAACAGTGTTATGATGAAATTGAAAAGGTCAGGTATTTAATCAAACTCAAAGGAAGATTTGTGGGAACTACGCACAGGTCATGACATTCAGATAATTAACTGCTCCCTGCTAAAGTACATAACAGCTTCATGAAGGCCAATCTGATGAGCACATGTGCTGTAACTCACTTGCACCTCTGCAGAGAGGGCATGAAAACATCACCATTCAGAGACATTGATATTCAAACCCTGAGATGTGAATGGCTCACTGAATGAGAGACAATGAGAAACTGGGCTCTCCAGTTATTTGAAATGATGAAAACGAGCTCCTGCTGAGAGATATGCCGAGCTGCTAACACTTCACCTCACCAAGGACACCCAAATACTAATTTTTTTCTGAACAGTCTCTCCCCTAAGGTTAGGAGAATGTTTTCTGCTGGACAAAATTGCACCATTCCTTACAAATTAGTAAGTAAGGGAAGATTTTATTTTGTTAATATGTGATGCATCATGCATTTGTAAGAGAAAGGGAGAGGGGATAGGAAAAAATCTGAACTTTTGTCTTGCATCATTGTAGTACTTCCTTTGAAGAAGCCATGTGTTTTATTCTCAATTAAATCATTTTTTTTCACATTTTCCTTATTTACAACTGTAACACTTTTGTGACATACTGTAGTTTTCCAGGTGGATTCTAGTATTATGCTCGATCCTTCCTAAATTCACAAATGTCTCTGACAAAAATCTTCCCATGCATTCGCTATCAACATTCTATAGACCACATATTAGGCTACAGAAAAAAAAAATTAACTGGGATGCATGTGGAGGTATCTGAGTAATGTCATCAGTGGTTTTATTGCACCCACCCTAACTACTGTGAGATCAGTGCTGTAATATCAATCATACAGGCGTAGATTGATGTCTTCATCAAGAAACTCCATTTAGAATAAGTAACAAGAAAGTCACTTTGTATCACTTTCTCTCACTGCAGTTTCCTTATTGTCTGCTTTCCTGAAGCCTAGGTACAAACCACAGTCCGGTTCCTCACAAAGTTTAAATATTCAATACAGTTGGATGCCAGCACACTAACCACCATACAATAGAAACTGTTGGAGGCAGGCACAGATCTTCCACATTTACATGGACAACTTAGTGTTTGTGACACTGTAGCCATTAATTTAACAATAAGGAACCTTTCTCATGAGCAGTCAGAAATAATTTAAAAAAGACCTGCTTCTGGACAGATACCCCATCACTTTCAGTCCTTTCCCAGGAATGTAGTCAAATAGTTGTATTCTACTTTACTCTGATGCTCTGAATCTTCTACCATAGAGGAAGATTCCTTGCATATATGTTTTGTAGGAAGTCTGGAAGACATCTCAGAAGTGCCAGCAGGAAAACAATGTAAACAGTTACCAACTGACTTTGTTGTTCCTGGTGTGATAGAATTTGCAGTGTCCAAAGGACTCTTCTTATGCACAACAGAAGTAAAAGCCTACCCTGGAGAATTAATAGAACATGTGGAGAAGACTGAAAAACTAAAATGAAAAAGCATGTTGATAAATACACTTCTCAAGATTACAAAGTAGATTAGCTGATAATAGTGCTTTATGTCAAATCATTCTTATCTTACTTCCCCTATAACTTTCTTACAGCACTTTATAATAAAGGACAGCTGGGTGATTCTCCGTGTTTTGTACATGTAGAAGCTCAAACTGAGAAGAACTGAGGTCTCATTGCGAAGCTAGTACTAAAATATCTTTTGTTCTTCAGCTCAGTGCTTTGTCTATAAACTATCTCCCATCATCCTGGGTTTACCTGAAGGAAGCAGATATTTCTTCAAGAGGACAAAAAAGCTGTTAAGATAACTGTTTGTAAAGTAGATCATTATAATATGGACCAACCATGGCACAGGTCTGCTACAGATTAAGTGCAGGTCCTAAACTGTCTTCTGTCACAGATCTCTCTTACATCAGGGTTTTCTGTAGACAAAGTCAGTATCATGCTGAGAAACACTTTGATTCCAAACTAACCATATATTCAGTGAATCATCAGGCATTGACTTAGGTGGTCACATGCTAGACTGATTCTTTCCTGCTGTGATGGTGCCATTCTTTTGACCTGAATATCAGCATAGGCAAAATCATGAACAAACTCTCTAGATGTGGATTTCTTGTTCTAGCATGAAATGTATACAGTGAGCTGGAAAACCCTTATTTCCTGCATGCTGTACCAACAAATAATATTAACTTTAGTCATACAGAGGAAGAAATGTCGTTGTGTGAAAAGAACAATTTCAATGGATAGTATGAAGTTTTAACCTTATGACCTGACCACTCCTATTACTAAGACAAAAACTATTACATCACTAAAAAGTGAAAAGCTATTACCACTACAATGTGCTCTATTTTCCAACTCATGGACAAATCATGTTGGATTTAGTAAGTGTCTAAAGGACTGTGGGTCCTCTAGCAGCAGTGCCTGGTGTTGTGTGAGCTAATTGTACGCTTACGTATCTTCTGATGCTTCTTTCCTTTTTAGATCAGGGTGCAAGTGAACTTATGCAACACGTGTACAACTAATTCTGTTTAATGCGGACTACAGATTTATTGTATGACATTGCCATGTTCTACTGCCAGCAAAATAACAGCACTTGCATTCAGGCAGGTGAGATTCAGCGGAGTAAGTAAATCCCTACTGAACTAGTTAACAGTGATAGCAATGCATAAATACAGTACTTGTATTTCATGGTAAATATAAGCATTCATCTCAATTGCCAGGTAAAAGAAACACATTTCTTGAGATACACCATGCATTTTATGGTACATGAAATATATTCTACTAAAACAATGAAGACTGCATGTCATACTTGCATTGTTCAATGCATATTCTGTTTTACAGCAATATAAGTATTTAATTTCCTAAAACTGTAATTAATTTTGATGCACAAGGAACAATTATGATAAAACAGCACTGAGACTTTCTGAAATATGTTGTGTTCTACACACAGCCTTCCATTTTTAAGTCTGTGCAGGCTAAGTGCTTTGTATACATCTTCCGTTAAACCATTTGATATATGGTTTTAATTGCAGCTCAGTGACACTCCACACTGACTTTTGTCATGGACTGGGATATTTTTCACTATTAAAATGAAATGTAACATGAAATAAAATTTGCTTAGATTGCTATATGTGCTTCTTAACATCATCAAGAGCAAGTATTTGCACACACCTTTCAACATTTTCAGTTCCTGGTAATGCATTTTCTATAATTTGCTTTCTATTTGGAGCACTAATTGTGCTCTTATTTAATAAGATAAAACAGATTTTTGACTAGTATAAGTCACTGTAACTTCATCAAAGTAAATTGAGTAGTTGGTTGCTGTCCATTTCATTATAAATATTGCTTTGTCCATGTTAGGAATAAAGCTACCAATATCAGCATTTTCAGGAGAATGATTTCTAGACAGAGAAAAGCTTGTTATTTGTGTTTTCTGTGCTAGTCCTACTTTACTCTGAAAAGATAGGTTCTTTAAGCTAGGAAGGTCTGCTAGTCAGGGCTTCTCTTATGTCATAATCCTATATTGTAAACTAGCAGCATAGTGACTATCAGGACTGTGATTCATGACAGTATCCTCAGGACGAAACAAAACTGCAATAAAATAATCCTGAATGCAGAGATATAGCAAAACCAGACCACTGGCAGAACAATCTATTGAGGATCCTCAAAACTCCAGTTAAAACACCCTGAATGATCTAGAGCACTACTTTTCCATACCCAAGCCTCTCAGGTGAAAGTTCTGAGGATCAGTTTCCTGACAGCATAAGAGCCAGATACATATAAGGTATATATATACTTATATCCTGAGGTTTTTTTCTCTTCAGTGATTAGTTTTTTATACCATAAAAAATTATGTAACTATTGCCCATTAGATATAGCACATTCCCACATGCAGAGCTTATAGTAGGGCACAAAAAGTACAGTGGAAATAAGGCAATCAGAGAAACCTTAATTTGAAGCCGTATCTTGTAAAACAACACAGACAGGGCCAGCTGTGGAAATCATGCAGACCAAGTCCTCCAGGACTTTTAGAGCTTCCAGCAAAAGTATCTAGGCTTGCTTTTTGTATCAGGTGTTCTGCTGTATTTAGTCCCAATAACTCCCTTTTTTTGGACATTATATTCTGGAATAAAAATGATGTTATTTAAGAATAAATATTTTCTAAAGTTACATCCATGCTGTCCTGCTGCTCTGCCCTCCCCCCAATATAATCCAAAAAGGGAGTGACTCCATAATAACAGGCCTAGAATAGTTTTCCATAAAAAGGTGTGCTTGCGACTTTGTTCACTGACTCCTTTTAGCTAGTTGTATTTAATGGTAAAAGATCCCATCATTTCATGAAGATACTGTTAGCTAATGAAATGTTGCCAGGTCTCAGTCTTGAACACAGATTACATATATGTTGTGGAGTTGAAATTAAGAAATTATTTTGCCTGGCTAGCATTTGGGACCTTAGAAATAGAGCAAAGACAACTTTTTGTCCTAACCACTTTAATATACTGTCTTTTGAACATAAAGCTAAGCTCATTGAAGCCTCACTAAGAAGCCTGAACATAAAGTTTATAAAAAATGGTAATTACCTTTTACAGACTCAAAGATTTTTTGAGAAACAATCATTAAAACATTTATGAGTTTTTAATAAAAAACCAAGACAAATATCAAAGACAGAAACTTTACCACAAAACTTTCATGCTCCGGAGCACATGCATGTTAGGTTAAAAGCTTTTTTTTTATTAGACCTGTATATTTTTATTCAATCCTAATGAAAAGCACAGAAAAAAAACAGTATTTCAAATATTTTTATTGATCTTAATTATTCCTGAAAGTATAGAAGTTATAATAATTTCTACACAGTCCTGATTGATAGACTTCAAGAGAGGTATTCAAGGTCTGCTATCTTCCCAGTTATAATTCTGATGTCTGTTAGGATATGTGTATTGGTGTTTGAAATTTATAGTGAAAAGCTAGGCAGAAGTATGGTAGAAGGAGGGATAGCAAGAATTTGGGTGGTAAGACAAATTGGCATTAAGATTAAAAATGTTTGATTCAGATAAGGTGTTTACAGAGTGCCATAAGATCTGATATTCTATGAATTCTTTTCCACCATCATATGACAGGCTCATGTCTTGATATTAAATTTTTGGGAAGATTGAATGCAAAACTTGACTCTTCAGATAGATATTGGGAGCAAAATAAGCGCACATCATATTTTTCATTGCATTTTATAGCTAAATATAACAGGGATCAAAGACAATGCCAAATGACATTTAACAGTCCTAAGTACTGATCTAAAAATCTTTGTAATGAATGATACATGAACATATACCAATCTGGGAGAATACCAAATACCAAATCTGGGAGACTGTCATAATCACAGGACTGAAAAGTAGTGAAAATAAACAGTGACATTGTTTGGAAACACTTTCATCTATTGCTAGTAAAGTTGCTATTTTTATTAAAAAGGAAAATTTCAGTTTTAATAATGTTTCAAGTACAGGAGGCCGAAAAATGCCCCAGAAGTAATTTTTTATTTCTTTGTTAAGTATTTTGTTTGTTTTGTTTTGTTTTGTTTTGTTTTGTTTTGTTTTGTTTTGTTTTGGTTTGGTTTGTTTTGTTTTGTTTTGGTTTGGTTTGGTTTGGTTTGGTTTGGTTTGGTTTGGTTTGGTTTGGTTTGGTTTGGTTCGGTTTGGTTCGGTTTGGTTCGGTTTGGTTTTCTCCATACTTTTTAGCCTGTTCCAATGATGTATTTGACTAGGCTGGTTATTATCCCAACTTGGTTTCTGGAGCATGTGACTAACTCTGTATAACACAGAAAGTGTCTAAATAGCCTACCCATCTGTATTTCCTGAAGGAAATGTGATCTCCAAATCCTACAGAAAAGAATATCATTACCAAATTGAACTAAAAAACTTCACCTCTCTTACCGCCAGAGATGATCCAGAATAGTAAATGCTACATAGTCCAGCAAATGCTTCTGCTATAGGGAAATAGCTTATATCTGCTATAAATGTATGTAAATCCTAGTATTATTGTCTTAAGTCAGAGTTTGTATCAATAGAAGGCTGAACCTCTGCCACTTTGTTCTCTCCAACAGATGTAGAAATCTACCATTTCTGCCTGACTGGAATCCCCCCAATAGACTACATGTTCATTCATGACAGCACAGAATCTCAGATTTTAATGCCAGAGTGGAGTATGGTGCCGTACAGGCTAACTTTCTGAAGTTATCAGGTCTCTTGCTAGAGGGGTTCTGGTTTTGAAGAGACAAAATATATAGACCTCTGGTGCCTTCACACAATGAGTCAAGCCTGTCATGGAATTCCATGGAAGACAATCCTCATTCCCTAAAGGTACCATAAGGGACTCATTCAAAATCCATTAATATCAATGAGAAATTATTTACATGAGATATAGGTGACTATATGACTCTGGTTTGCTTCACTCCTATTAAATGTAAGTTTGTATAGTAAACACCTTTCGTATCCTGGCCAAAACTTCTCCATCCAAACAGGATTTTGACAGGAATTACCAATTCACAGAAAGCATCAGCTTTGTTACCGAATTTTGTTTAAACAAAAAATCTGTCAAAATGTTTTCAAGAGTTTTGAAGAGCAATATAAGGAAAAATATTATCTTCTGAATTGATAAAGACATGAGACATATTTTGATGTCTTGAGACCTAGCAAGCATAGTACTTCAGATGAAAGTAAATTACTTTCACCTGCCTCCTTCACAAACAGTATGGTTTACGTTGCTGCAGCACAATGCACTTTCTCTCTGTCCTGTTCATGCTGATATCATCAGGCAGATATAGACTCAGAGATCCACACTGTATTCCCTTGATGCACAGGAAAGAAACAAGAGGATCTGAGTGCTCCTATGGATAAAGAAACTCTGCTAGATGGGATTCTTCAAAAGGCCTCACCCTTTCTCTTTTCTGTGACTGATCCTGTCACATGTCTGATGTACAAAAGAGGTTCACACTTTGAAGGAAAACAAATTTGAAAGATTTTCTGATACAATTAAAGGAAGCTGCTGGTAAAAATGGGGTGCTGGAGTATGCTCTTAATTCCCACACATACACACATTCCTCCATCTTTCATGAGTGTTGCAGACTCACCTTCATATTGTTTTCCAGACCTATTTGCAATTTAATTCTGCATCTTCCCCCACTACCACCACCTGTAAAAAACAATAGGTCGTCTGGTAATGTAGTACTGTTATTCCATGAACAGCCGTACAAAAGAGATACTTTGGAGATACTCCTGGAGCAGTTTGCCAAACTACAGAAAGGTAGGTGATATGTAGTGCATATTATAAACGCAACTCATACCTCACTCTACCAGATTTAGTGGTTAGAGATGACATTGACACAATCCTGGCTGTAGCAACTTAAACATTGATTCTTGATAGGACTTATTTCAGATCCCTTCAGTATGACCTTGTATCAGCTCAGAAAAATTAGTAATGCACAGGAACAACAACATAGCATTGATTTATCACAATAAACCTTGCTTCATGAAATCCATAGTGATTCTCAAATTCTCTTTATGTCATTTTCAGCAGTTTCTGTGCAGGTTACCGTGGTGTGTTGACCCTGGCCGGATGCAAGGTGCTCACCAAAGCTGCTCTATCACTCCCTCTCCTCAACTGGACAGGGCAGAGAAAATATAACAGGATGCTCATGGGTCATGATAAGGACAGGGAGAGATCATTCAGCAATTACTGTCACAGACAAACCAGACTTGGCTTGGGGAAATTAATTTAATTTGTTACCAATCAAATCAGAGTAGGATAATGAGAAAATAAAAACTAAATCTTAAAACACCTTCCCCCCACCCTCCTTTCTTCCTGGGCTTACCTTTACTCCTGAATTCTCTAGCTCCTCCTCTCTGGCAGTGCAGGGGGATGGGGAATGGGTGCTGTGGTCAGTTCATCACACATTGTCTCTTCCTCCTCATGGGAAGGACTCCTCACACTTTTCCCCTGCTCCATCATGGGGTCCCTCCCATGGGAGACAGTCCTCCATGAACTTCTCCAATGTGAGTTCTTCCCATGGGCTACAGTTCTTCATGAACTGTTCCAGCATGGTTCCTTTCCACAGGGTGCAGTCCTTCAGGAACAGACTGCTTCAGCATGGGTCCTCCACAGAGTTACAAATCCTGCGAGAAAACCTGCTCCAGCATGGGCTCCTCTCTCCTTGGGGTCCCAGGTCCTGTCAGGAGCCTGCTCCAGCACAGGCTTTCCACAGGGTCACAGCCTCCTTTGGGAGCATCCATCTGCTCTGGCATGGAGTCCTCCACAGGCTGCAGGTGCATATCTGTTCCACCATGGACCTCCATGGGCTACAGGAGGATAGACTGCCTCACCATGGTCTTTACCATGGGCTGCAGGGGAATCTCTGCTCCAGCTCCTGGACCACCTCCTCCCCCCTCCTTCTTCACTGACATTAGTGTCTGCAGAGTTGTTTCTCTCATATATTCTCACTCCTCTCTCCAATACAGCAACTTTTCCCCCATCTTACATATATAATCATAGATGTGCTACCACTGTTGCTGATTGGCTCAGTTTTGGCCTGCGGCATGTTCATCTTGGAGCTGGCTGGAGCTAGCTCCATCTGACATGGGAGAATCTTCTGGCATCTTCTCACAGAAGCCACCCCACTTCCAAAACCTTACCACGCAAACCTAATACAGTTATGTGTAAGAAACCAGTAGGCAAAATAAACAACAAACAATTCTGGAAGCATTAGCAGCTAGATAGTAACATGATTTCTGTCCTAAAATAAGTTGTGAATGATAAAATGATTCATTTTTGCTGGCATGTGTGGCTAAGTGATGACAGATGTTGATGAGTAAGGTTAGTATAATCTGCAGTGACAGTAATGAAGCTGGAGCTGACACAGTTTACACTGAGTCCTACACTGTATAGGTTGGAGACATGCAGTGGCTTGGAAAAGTGGCAATGACATGACTGGCAAGTAGGGAAAGGAGAAATTTCAGGATGCACATATTGGGAAAAATTATAAAAATTAGCTTTATCCTGTTCCCTTTGAGTAGGACATGTATCCACCCACCAAAAACTAACCCTAAGAAAGCCGACTGAACTCAATGCCAAAGCTGACTGTCTAGCTTGAATTAATATTGTTATAGACCTTGATTCCACTAACAGAACTGGTTAGCCCACAGGCTGCATGACTTGTTAGGACATACTGGTACAGATGATTTACTTAAGCACATATCAGGTTGTGGCAATTAAACGCTTGACATGCATGTGCCTTGATTTCCAGCTGTGAAATATGTGCAGAAATCAGAAAACATTGCAAGGAAGGTCAAACCTTCACCAACTTCAGAGGCAGTAAAATTCCCTGGTCCACTTGGTAAGCTGATTGCATTGGACTTCTACCTCAAACACCCGAAGGGTGGCACTATCTCCTTACTGCATTTGAAACTGCATTGGGCTAGGGGAACCTTTCTGCTGCTGAAGAGCAGATGGTCTTGCCATGGTGGCAGGGCTTAATTGATGGTTTCCTGATACTCCTATGCCCTCTACCATGCAATATGACAATGGCATGCATCTTAAAAATAAAACTATCCAAGGATGGTGTGAATGTCATGGATTCACCTGGGTATTCCAACTGCCCTATAAACCTCAAAGTAATGGCATGATCAAGAGGTGGCAAGATCTTTTAAAACAAGATCTAAGACAAAATTAATATACAGGAAAATGGGACAAAGTCTTACCTGAGGTTATTCGATGCCTAAATAACCAACAAACACCCACTGGATATCCAGCAAAACGAGCTCATTTTCCAACTATTTAACCCCACAAAACCTCCAGAGACCCCACTGTCAACTCATTGTTATTCTCAGGGTGACACTGTTCTTATTGATCATTCTTCAATTGGTAAATTTTCTGTCATTTTATTCTCTCCCCTAGAAAAATGCATATGGATAGCTATTTCCAAATGGGGATTCTCTTTCAGGTAACAGATTATATATAGATGGATTCTTTGGCCTGGATGAGACTAGAGTGCACAGTGGAAATCATAGCCTTAAGATGACCACAACATCTGTGGTATTGTACTCATCCTTATCTATATCTTGTTTTTCCTTATCCCAAGAATGGAAAAATAACCCTATCGTTCAATTTATGAATACAATTTCTCAATTATATAAAGTACAAGATTGTTGTCATTGTCTACACCACCCTCAATCATTTTTTCTGAGTGGTTAGCTGAACCTGTTTCTGAAGCATCTTGATATCAACCTAATTGGGCACACTTACTCCCCAACACTCCAAATTATCACCAACAATCTTTTCAGGCACATTCTTATGATAGAGCCCCAATAGTGCATTAGAGTGCCCTAGAACACAAATTCAACTTGTCTGGGAAAAGGAAACAGTCATCATTACAGTTTGTATTACAAACAGACTGTAATGTTTCAATTTAAAAACTCAATTTCAATTTAAGTGTAACACAGTATAAGGTTGTACTGGTTCTGACCTGAAATCCTCATGGACCTGCAATAACGAGTCAGCAATAACAAATGATCATGGTTTTGGTAGTCTTACACAGGATATTAACAATAGGATTGTGACAGATTCTACAGTTTCAGTGGTCCTAATTAAACGTGTGGTCCTGGTGGCACATCTGGCTGTTTAGGTCAATACCCCTTTTGGATAATCCTGTTAAGCCAAACATGCTTAATGACATTTGACTGTCCTTCCTATCCACAGTGCTCACTTTGCCAATATCACAAAAACTGCTTGAAAAAGTGGTGACCTGCCATTCTGACAACTCGATGGTTCTGGCTCTGCAGCACAAGTGCCTATTAAAGTCTGCCACCACAATGGGCAGGTATTTGTCTCGCTCCCTATGTATTTCAATAAAAAAGATTTTAACTTTTACCTTTTTACACAACTATTATGCTGTACACAATAACTGTAATGTGATTAATCCCTTGGTAGAAAAACCAACCAAATTCCACCAATATATACATGCATTGTTTCCAACTTTAGGCACTGCTGAACTTGAAAAAGCTATTGTAAATATTTCTGCTATGCTTGAATTTATGCAGAATGTTACTGTAAAGGCTTTAAAAGATTTATAATCTGAAAGTGACTCACCTTATATGATAAGAAAGCTCTAATTATGACTACAACCTTGTGGCCAGGTCTCATTCTATAAAGGATCCTTAAAAGAATCTGTCCTCATTGTGTTGGTTAGCACTGGGTGAGATGCCCAACCAGCAGCCTCAGGACTAGAAAATGGGGCAGGAAGTGCTGTCACTGTTTCCTTGCAAGCAGAAGTGTAACTGTGAGGTGAGTGGGGGAGGTGGCACTGGCACCAAGACTCAGGGGTGCCTGTTGGGATCCAACCCTGAACCCACAGCTTATCCAGGGCTGTATTCCAGGTTGAGCCACAGCTTTGGAAGGCCTCACTAGCTCTGTAGGGCCTCAAAGCAGCTGAGCAGCGGCCCAAGTCAAGGAGGGCTGCCAGGCCTATTGGGACTCATGGCATGCTCCTATGGTAGTGCTGCCCTGCACAGGCCTGGTGGCAAAGGCTCTGAGACAACAGGGAGTGGAGACAGAAGCCCAAAGAGGCAGCTTAGATTCAGGGTAGGGCCTGGATGAGACCCCTAACCTGTTCCTTGTCTTCCCTCAGAGGAAGCCCAAGTCTGCAGAGCATTCCCTGGCCACTGCGAAGAGGCAGCTGCCAGTTGCCTGAGTGTTTCTTAATATCATCAAGGAAGAGGTGGCCAGAAGCTGACTCCAGCAGATAATCCACTCTACACAGCACTCTCACATACTGTAACTCAGTGAAGGGCAACAGGACCTGGGAAGAGAAAAGCTGCTCTGCAACCTGACAGCTGCTCCAAGAGGCAGCTCTGCTAACGACCTGAACATGTTTGCACTTTGTCTGGTTGGAGCAGGAACAAAGCCTGTAACCCAGTTCTCAGCTCCAGGGTTGCTAGCAGCTATGAGGGATATCCCCCAGACTGACCTGCTGTGCCCAAGCAAAGAGCCAGATCCCATCCCTGCTGCAATCTCTGCTCCTTTCCAAAAATGGCCCAGGACCAGAAGGTTCTGGGGCAAGCACACCCCTGATGAAGGCAAGTCTAGGCCCATTAGGAAGACAGAGGAAGAAAGCTTCAGGGCTGTGACAAGCAAGACCCAGTGGCTTGCTGCCCTGCTCAGGCCTGGGGAAGAAAGCACAGTGGAGAGTGTCTAGTAGTGCTAGCTGTGTGGGACCAAGGAAGGAGGTTCCAATGCCTCCCCTACTTTGGAGCAAGGGAAGGGTTTGGGTGAGTATCAGCCTGGAGTGGTAGAGGACAGGACTTTCCCTTTACTCTGAGGGGCAGGGAGATGGGACCCTAACTGCAGCCAGGAGACACTGGACTCACAGACAAACATGGTGGGTGTGTTGGGTCTGGCTGGGATGGAGTTAACTTTTCCCACAGCAGCCATTACAGAGCTGTTTTTTTTTTTTTATTTGTATGGTGTGCTCACTGTCTATCCAAACACTGTCTAAAGGCCAGTAGGTTTGGGGTAGGTAAGAGTTTGGGAGGGGACATAGCCAGGATAGCTGACCCAAACTGACCAAAGGGATGTTTCATGCCATATGACGTTGTGCTTAGCAATCAAATGAAAGCTAAGAAGGGTGGGAGGAGAGATTAAGGCATTTGTCTTCTAAAGCAACCACTATGTATACTGAGGCCCTGCTTCCCAGGAAGTGGCTGGACATCACCTGCTGATGAGAAATAGACAATACATCATTTTGCTTTTCTTTGCTTCCATGCATGACCTTTGCTTTTCTTCATTAGATTGCCTTTATCTTGACCCATAAGCTTTTTCATCTTATTTTCTCCCCTGTCCTGTTGAGGAGGGGGAGTGATAGAGCTGCTTGGAGGGCACCCGGTAGCCAGACAAGGTCAACCCACCACAGTCCTTTTCAGTGCCCAACATGTGGCTAGAGACAATGGGAGTTTTAAATTGAGCATGCTGTAGCAGTTATTAACTGGCAGGCTCCTGTGTCTGTGGAGTTTGCTTGCTGTACTGAATACCTCTTTATTCTCCTGAGCTTGGGAACATGTTAATACAAACAATGGCCACCTACTGTGCTGGGCGAGCTATCTTGTGGAGAGGATGACAGAATACACCTCCCTTTTCTCATCTGAGATTGATGTGGGAGGTTTTATTGCACAGGCTCCCAAGCTCCTTGCTCACCCTTATGTGAGCTGTTTAATACTACTAACACTGTTGGCCTACTGTAGGGTTTGTGGCAAAAACACCCTACTGGGTCCAGTCCTGGAGGCCCCATGAATCCTTGGCATTGATTACCTTAGGATAGTGTACCTCAAGGACCAAAAAGGGGCTTTTGGTGTAGTCACCATGAATACAGAGAAAATTAAACTAGCTTGCCTGGCCTCTCAGAAAGGCCCTCTGTTGTGGGCTTATTGTGCGTTGATGAACTGATTGCTACCATGACAGTGCACCAGCAGCAACAGTGCACCAGTGCTTTTTTGTAAAGGCACGTTCAATACACCTGGAATTGACTGCCCCAGGGGTGGGAGCACAGTCATACCATTTGTCATGGACTAATCCAAGCTGCACTGGAACAGAGTGATCCCCCTGAACATCTACCATACATCAACAACATCATCATGTGGGGCAACAAATCAATGTTAGGTGTGCAGTAGAGTCTAGGGGTGGGAATCAGGGATTTGATGTCTAAGAAAGTGAGTAGCAGGGTCTCCAGGGGCTGGTGAAGAGGCCAAGACACCTAGATCCAGTTATGGCTAGCAATTAAGAGCACCTGGGCTTCCCGGAAAGCAGCAGGGTCTAGTGTTCCTCTCCCCAGCCTCCTCTCTCATGAGATGGGGATCTCCTCCCAGTCACATACATGCTGATAGTCAAGGGTTATGTCAGCTTCTCTGGTGTTGCAGATAGTTTTGTATCTACATCACATCACTCAGCTGAACCTGGAGCCTCAAATGGCCCTGCTGATAGACCTGTGTTCCCAGGACAAAGAGATTCTAAGTGGGGTGATCCCCCAGTATATCAACCCTAGAGATCTAGAATGGGGCTGGGGGAAAACCATCCTTCCCTCTTCCTGCACTTCCTGCCTAGGGAGTGTCTCCACACAGTCCTGAGTTGTGCCACATAGACACAGGGACAGGGAACATGAGGATTTAGGGCTGTGGAGGACAGGAGAAGGGAACGTGAGAATAGAGGAATGAGGGTCACTAACTGTGGGAGGGGCTCCACTTCTGGAGGAGTATTCTCACGCTATGCCCTTATATCAAACATGGCCCCACCACAGGCCAACCCAGGGGAAGTCTTCACAAGTTTGGGAAAGACTGGGTTCTTTCCAGCCCCTTCCCCTGCAGCTCAGCACACTTCAGCCCCTCCAGAGTCTTGGGGGCTGCACTGGGAGTGCGCCTGGTGTGGCTAGTCTGGAGAACATGAAATAAATTAAAAGACAACATTTTCATTCTTGCATCAAAACATGTATATTTTTTTAATTTTCCAAAACTGTAACCAAATTATTTGGCATTTAGATTTGAGATTTTCCAGTTGGTGGCAGAAAGAGGAGGAATGGGAAATTAAGAAGGAAAGGAGAAAAGCAGTTGGAAAGACAAACTGAAATGACCACAAGCAGGCAAAACACAGTTTCTGTTTTCTTTGTTGATGCTGTTGAAATAACCAAAATGATAGAATACAATAAAAACAAAATATGATGAAAAAACTCGAATATGATGAACATTAAATTAATAATAAGCATAAATTTAAAAAGAAAAATTGCAATAGTCCCCGGTATGATTGTGCTGGACTTGGTTAATACGTTGTTTCTTTAAAAGCAGGAAAACTTTGTTTTGCACATGAACCAGCCTCCTTCTTCAGCTGTTGGGTGGCACATGGCTGTAAATTGAAGAAATGCAAACTGTGAAAGAAGATTGCACACAGGAGCAATGAACAGCACCATGTTGAAAAAACAAAGCATCTCCAATGATCCCAGAATAATGTCACAATGTGCACTTTCAGGAAGGCGTTGGGCTTTGCAGAATGTTGAGAAAATGAAGGTAATTAGAGCTACATCTAAGCACTCCACAAATCAGTTTGCAGCATGTCTGATGGTGCGGGGAAGGGCTCTGTCCTGCAGCCAAGATGGTGATTGACGCTGAGTTGGTTGTTCTGTGTGTTCCAGCTCCCTGGCAACACCTCCAGTGCTACGCAGGTTGGGAAACAACAACAATCAAACAAAAAAACCTCAGAAGAAACAAGGCAAAAAGCTATTGACCCTAATTTGCATGATTTTACATTTTAAAAATAACCAAAGGTATGGTTCCACTCTCATTTGCAGAGAGTTGAATAAGGAGAAAATGAAATTAATGCAGTGAAATGAAAAAAGGACAAGCAGAATTCAACAGGTACTCAACAGATACGAAAGGAGCCAAAGTTCAAGTTTCAAGGTCAACAGTTTTGTGTTGAGCCTTTCATCTGCTGAATCATCTGGAATCTGACCTGAAACAACCTCCATGGACACACAGACACTGGCAGAATGTAGTTAGCTATTTGACATAATTGCACAGGGAAGCTCTCTTTGAACAAGCAAACAAACAAGCAATCAAACAAAACCCCAACAACAACCAAAACAACTTTCATAATTGTAACTCTTCTTCTCAACCTCATGAAATTAAATTTAGGAAATACTGTAACAGGAAAAACCACACTGCACATAGTCCCTCTTGAGCAGAATTTCTCCCTGCCTACCTTTCCACCTCCCCAGAATCAGCGATGTAAAAAAAAAAAAAAGTTGAACCAATCACCAGGTTGCTAGAATTGTCCTAGACTAACTGAGGACACACAGAAATATTGTTTCTGGTGCCACCAGAAAAATTACATCAAACAGGAAGGAAGAACAAGGCAAAGTTGGAAGAATGCTTCTATCTCCAACTGCATGTTAAAGGGCTATTTTAAAGAAGTGTATTATTCTTCACTGAAATGCAATCACACATCCAGGAAAAACACCTCTACAAGTGGCCTTGTTCAGGCTGCAACTACAGTCACCTAACTAAGAAGTGAGTTTCTGAATTGGTGAAGTTGAACTGCTTTAGAATTACAAGTTACAGCATAGTAGATTCTGTGACTGTGGATGTACTCAAACCATTGAAAAGAGTGAAGAAAAATAGCTGGCAGGAGAAAAAAGGAAAAAAAGAAAACCACTGAACTAGGTAAATGGTAATGAGGGCTCTTTCCTGCTCACAGTGTGATTACCACTCATCCAGGGTTCCAATATTGTGTTGAAACTTCTGACATACTTTGCTGCTCCCACAGTTGCCTTTTTAGAAAATATTTCTTTGTTTTTCATGGATGAGGGTAGGCCTGCTACCCCACCATGGCAGAGGACTGCAGTGACCGAGATGGAGAACATGCAGAGGCCTGTCATTTCTCTTGCTCTTTCACAACCACTCTTTCTTCCACCTCTGCTACAGCAGCATGTGATGTGTGTCATGTGTCGCACTGAAACATCTTGATATCAACCTAATATCTAGGGAACTAGATATACTAGGAACTAGATACACTAGGAACTAGGGGACTAGGGAAGTGATTGTCCCCCTGTACTTGACACTGGTGAAACTGCACCTTGACTACTATGTTCAGTTTTGGGCCCCTCACTACAAGAAAGATATTGAGGTGCTGCAGCCCATCTGAAGAAAGCTGGTGAAGGGTCTAGAGCAGCTGAGGAAACCGGGGTTGTTGAGTCTGAAGAGAAGGAGGGTGAGGGGAGACCTTATCACTCTCTACAACTGCATGAAAGGAGGTTATAATGAGGTGATTGTTGGTCTCTTTTCCCAAGTAGGAAGTGAGAGGATAACAGGAAATGGCCTCAAGTTGCACCAGTCGTGGTTTAGATCGAATATTAGGAAAACTTTATTCACCTAAAGGGTTATCAAACATTGGAACAGGCTATCCAGGGAAGTGGTTGAGTCACTGCCATTGGAGGTATTTAAAAGATGTGTAGATGTGGCACTTAGGGACATGGTTTAGTTGTGGACTGGTAGTGTTAGGTTAAAGGTTGGACTTGATGATCTTAAGTGTCTTTTTGAACCTAAATGATTGTATGATTCTATAAAAACAAGAATATTCTCCATGTGTGGACAGAACAGACAGATGGCAAAATCTTACAGGCCATTCTCTCCATTAATGAAGCTAATTAATGGAGCTAATTAGTAAGATCATTTCAGAGGAAAGTTACTTCATTTGTGCTGTAAGGAGATGATGAATGAACAGCAAAAATCAAAGACATACAAATTACTTTCACAGAACTAATGATATCCAAACGGAAAACATGGAGGTATCAGAATAGGTAGCTGCTTCCAGGGCTTCAACTCTGAGTCCATCCTGGCCATATGAAGTCACTATGTAGAATCCTTTTTATTATAATGATTTAATAAAATTGTATTACATAGGTTTGTATTTTGAAATAATTAACAATAATTAATTAATAAGGAACAGGGAGCTCAGGACTGGTTGTTACAGTTACCAAATGGACAGTGCAGAGACTAAATGGAGTCAGATACCAAAACACTCTAGTCATGGATACGTGGATGTTAATGGCGAGTAACATGACTTCCCTGTTCCACAGTGTCCTGGTTTGGACAAGATAGGGTTAAGTTTCCCCAGCAGTGGGGGGAAGCTCCAGCCGGGATATTCAAATACCATGCTGACTTCACATCCTGGCATGATCGGTTATCTCGTGGCTTATGCAATTCCTCTTTTCTCACTGCTGTATTGGTAGATATTTTGCTCTGTTCATTGTTACTACTGTCGTTGTTATTGTTGTTGTGTGTTGTGTTGCTGTTGCACTGTTGTATTAAACCTCTCCTTATCTCAGTCCGGGGTTTTCTATTTCATTCCCTTTGGGGGTGGGGGGGGAGAGGCAGCGGCCGCGTGGTCTCAGACCCTGGCAGGGACTAAACCACCACACACAGGACAGATTGCAGAGTGCAGGAGAGAAGTTGCATTGGTCACTGTAGCAGTTCCTGACATAACTTGCTTGCCCTGTGTGGGAGACCACATGTTCTGGGAGAGAAGTCAGATGATTCAGTGTAGTAGTTCCAGGCCTCCTGTGCATAGTCTGGATTAAGGATGTGGGGTCTCCTCTGTTTCTCCCCAGGTATTCCTGTAATCTCCCCATTTTGTCTCCAGGGTTTCTTCTTAAGGTCTGTTCTGGATTCTCCCCAGGTTTTTCTAGTCTCTCCCCATATTGTTTCTCCCTGGGCTCTCTCTTGGAAATCTCTTCTAGGTCTCTCTTGAGTGATGCTGGACAATACCAGTTATAGACTGACAGAGAATGACCAATTTCTGATTGGCTCTTGCAGATTCTCTCAGTGTCTCACACTTGGCTGTTGCCACCCTGGCATTCACAATCTGCCCTTTCTAAAAGTATCTCCACACTTTCTCCATGACACATTTGCAACTTTCATACAACTAACAGGTTGCTTACTCTTAATTTTTTCCCCTATTCTTCGCTATTCATATATAGCTAAATTTCAGCCAGGCCCAACCTGTATCACCTGCCACACAATCTAGCCTGTACACAATCCTGTAACTCTTCCCACAGATTCATTCCACGTAATCATCAGCATTTTCCAGTCATTCCCACGGCTTGTGCCACTAAGTAGGTTTCCAACCACCCTGTTGATATTTCTACCATGGCTAGGACCACCATTCCTTGGAGGCAGACTTAGGAGTGGGTTAATCCAGTCAACTTGCCAAAAAGCTTCACCAAATGGTGAGACTATGCTTTCACCCTGGGGTAGTCAATTCCAGGTGCACTGGACTTCTTCCTAGGTGAAAGCAAACTGGTCTATGACCTTCCATTATGGGAACAGAAAAAAATGTGTTGGCTATGTCAGTGCTGGCATACCATTTTACTACTTCTGCCTTCAACTCTTAGTACAGCTGGAGCATATCTCTTAAACCAAACCCTGAAATTACTCCCCTATTGTTGTCTACTTCCTTGTAACTAAAGTTTAGCCAAGTCCAACCCAGGTCAACTGCCATGCTGGCCAAAAAAAAAAAGCTTGTTTACAAATGTGCATTGTGCCTAGGTCTGTGTACTGTTCCATATGCTCCCCAATACTAAACACAGTGCCTTGCTCCAATCCCACTTTGACAGGCTGCTGCCTGCTGCCATTTCAAACCAAATGGCAGTGATGAAGATGGAGAAGGTGGCAGAAGAGGCCTAAGCAAACCCCCACCGTCCATCAGATTGACTGACAGCAGAAAGACTCTGCTAAAATGCCTACCACCCAATCCCCCCCCACTGAGTTTGCACCACCAGAACACCATTAGTGGGCTCCACTGATACCTTCCAGAATTCCCACTGGGAAACTAGAGAGCAATACAGGAGGAAGAGCTCAAGCCACCAGCAGTCTGAGGTAATGAAAAGCACCAGATTAGAAGTAGCAGCAACATTCATCTCCTTGCAGGCCAGGTATCCAGGCCTTTTGCCTTCTCTTCTTCCAGCTAAACCAGCCTGATTCCCACTCCTAGTCCTAATACTTCATGTGTTCTAACCCCCAGACCATCCTAAAGGCCCTGATATAGACTTATTTCAGTTTGTTGACATGTCTCCTTGTACCTGGAGGCACCCAAATTAGACACAGTATCCAGATGCAGCCTCACCAATGCTCTCTAGAGGAAATAATCACTTTCTTCCACCTGCTGGCTATACTTCCACTACACAATCTTGACTGCAGTAGGCCTTCATGACTGCAATGGCAGACTGCTGACTCTTTGATACTCTTCTCCCACCCTCCTTTTGCAAGTCTGTCCTTTTGCAAGGGGTCGGTGCATCCCAATGCAGGACTGCCTTTACCTTTGTAGCCTTGTACACTTCGACCTTTAGCTGACAGGTAAACAGTCCTTTTCTGGTAGCAAAATGTCTTGACTCAAAACAGGGGAGATGTGGATATCAGCCCCCCAAAGCTCTGAATTGTGGGTACATGGTTCTCAGAGTAAGCTCAAGGCCTGAGACAGGCAATGACATGCTGCAAAAAATGGGACTGTACATGGTCATCTCTTGCAACCTGTGGACATCCTTTTTCATTAGGACTTCCATTTGCTTCATTTCAGGCCAATAACTTTGTTCAGCTGCTGACATTTCTTTCCTTCCTTTCTTCTTCCGTTCTTACTGGGGACTCCACCAAGAGGTAATAAAAGGAAGCAACTTGCGGTATTTAATGTGGGATCATTGCAGATCATTAAAAAGGAAAGAACGTACAAAACCCAGTTGACTTTCCACTGTTCATTCCCTTCTCCCCTTGCTCAGACCGGGAGTGAAGACAGGTCTGTTTCATTTCTGTTTTGTTTTTTCCCTTTTCCAAGGAGCTAGAGCGGCAGTGTGTTGCGTGTGTTCTATTTATTTATTTATGTATTTAAAAAAGTGTTAATACCGTGCTTGTTCTGTTCAGGCACCAACCTAGGTACAACCTGAGGACAGCATGAATAACAGCAGCAGAGGACCAACTGAGTAACCCAGAGTGTAGTTTTGCAGTGCAGCAGAGTGAATATGGAATCAGAGCCTGGATGAAAGATGGTATTTCACAGAATCACAGAATCATTCAGGTTGGAAATACCGTTCGGATCATCGAGTCCAACCGTCAGCCCTACTCTAAAACTTCTCCCCTATACCATATCCCCCAACATCTCATCCAAATCACCCTTAAACACATCCAGGGATGGTGACTCCACCACCTCCCTGGGCAGCCTATTCCACTGTCTAACCACTCTTTCTGTGAAAATTTTTTTCCTAATGTCCAGTCTGAACCTCCCGTTACATTTTAAAGCCATTCCCTCTTGTTCTATCGTTAATTACCTGTGAGATGAGACCAGCACCAACCTCTCTACAATGTCTATTCAGGTAGCTTTAGAGAGTGATGAGGTCTCCCCTTAGCCTTCTCCTCCTCAAGCTAAACAGTCCCAGCTCCCTCAATCTCTCCTCACAGGATTTGTTCTCCAGGCCCTTCACCAGAATTGTTGCCCTCCTCTGCACTCACTCCAGCACCTCGATATCTCTCTCATATCATGATGCCCAAAACTGGACACAATACTCAAGGTGTGGCCTCACCAGTGCAGAGTACAGGGGGACTATCACCTCCCTACTTCTGCTGATCACACTATTTCTAATACAAACCAGGACGCCGTTGGCTTTCTTGGCCACCTGGGCACACTGCTGGCTCATGTTCAGCTGCTTGTCAGTTAGAACTCCCAGATCTTTCTCTTCCAGACACCTCTCCAGCCACTCCTCCCCAAGCCTGTAGAGATGCACGGGGTTGTTGTGGCCCAAGTGCAGAACCTGCACTTGGCCTTGTTGAAGCTCATCCCATTAACATTGGCCCACCGATCCAATCTATCCAAGTCTCTCTGTAGAGCATTCCCAGCTTCATGCAGATCAACACTCCCACTTATCTTCGTGTCATCTGAAAACTTACTGATGATACACTCTATGTCCTTATCAAGATCATCAATAAAGATGTTGAACAGAAATGGTCCCAACATCGAGCCCTGAGGAACACCACTTGTGACTGGCCACCAGCTGGATTTAGCTCCA
>ML997692.1:967337-990195 GCA_010365825.1 Otus sunia
TTTTCGGCACACGGGAACAGCCTGCTCCTGTGCCTTTAAGACTTCTCTCTTGAAGTATGTCCAGCCTTCCTGGACTCCCATATCCTTCAGGGCAGCCTCCCAAGGGATTTTGTTAATCAGTATTTTGAACAGGTCAAAGTTTGTCCTGTGGAAGTCTAAGGTGGCAGTTTTACTAACCCTTATTTGCAGCCTCCACCAACATTGCCACACAGTGTTTGTGTTGCCAACTTGAGCAATGACAGCAAGAGATAGGGCAAATCCTGAACCTCATTAGGATGGTGAGGAGTAGCACATAAATGTGTTATCCTCCAAACAGCAACCAGTTTTCCTCAGAACATAGACTCAGGCCACAGTCTTTAAGAAACTGGAAATGTGTGGTTTATACCTTTACGCTTAAGAGAGCCCTGCACTTTGCATCTCTAAAGAATTAATTTCAGAGTCAGAGAATAAACTATTATCAAGTGCAGAACACATAGTGATGATTGTACTTCCACAAACTGTAACAATTTTTACAGTTATGGAAGGAGCTGTGAGATGTAATCTTGGCCACTAAAACTCTCCTACCCATCATACAGATGTTCACAGTTCAGGGGCTTTCATCACAAATGTGAAATACTCATCAGAATAGAAGCCTAATTAACACTTCTTATAAAGTCTGCAAAACATGATTCACCAGTGTTACACTGTATACAGCAATAACAGCATTCCTTGAGCACCTCAAGCAATGGGACAGCAATGTTGTAAAAGACTGTGTCGGACTGTATCAGCTGTTTTTCTTGGCATTGCTGCTGTCAGACTGTGTCAGTTGTTTGTCTTGGCATTGCTGCTGCACCACTACTACTTCCTGCCTCAGCATCCTGTTGCTGTGAAGAAGTTCACTCTGAAGAAGATGAAATGTCCTCGAAGAAACCACAGTATCCACCCGAAGCTGGAACAACAACATCCTTCGTAGCGTCTACCAAGCTGCGCTTGCACGCAAGGCCAGGTGAAGAGAAAATCAGAGTGAGGAAGACGTGCAGAGGCTGAAGGCATTGCAGGTTGACCCCTCCCTGGCACGACCACTGTAAGCACCTGGGTGTGTGCACATGGAGGAACACGGGGCAAAGAGCATGACAATGAGCTCTGTGAAAATGGCTGGACTCTTCAAAGAAATTGTGGAGACTGGGACAATAAAAGGACTGCGTACTCTCAGTGAATTACCCATCACCTGCACCAAGACCAAACCAACAGGATACCACTGCATTTGTGGTGGTAGCAACTGATATTGCTGCATCTATTTTGTTTGCTTGCTTAGTTGTTTTGACCTTTTCTGCTTCTCTCTGTCCTATCACTATTACCTCATGTTATAGGAATAAAGTTTAAAAGGTTGTACAGCATCTGACCTCATTTGTGTCTTAATTTCACTCCTGGGATCATATAAAAACCCACCCCAATATTGGATCGGAACATATGTCATTCACACACACACACCTGTGTGTTTTGCATCTTGCAAAGGTGCACACTGTCAAGAGAAATACTCAGGGAAGAACTGAGCCATATGATTCTCCAGACTCCAAACTACATTACAGCCTAATGATTAGTTTACACAGTTAAGACACACAAACACAAGTAGTTCTGAAAGGCCTCTTCAGCTATTAGCTGTTCACAAGACAATCTGAGTACACTTTGACAATTAGAGGAAGGTAAATAATTTTTTTAAAAATAAACTTTTAATATACTATATAGGCATGATTGCTACAAGATCTTCCACCTAAATGCAGTACTATAGACTGCAACATGCCAAATTTCACTGTTAATTAAAAAGTCTGGGAAGAATACTCCTTCACTGGGAAAATACCATACAATCACTTAAATAACAAAGACAACAATACAGTGCAATCAAAATCTTGGTTTTGTTTACTGTGCAATTACTGAGTACTTTCTAAAAGTCTTTTTAAAAAATAATAAAAAAAATCTTCCTACAGACAATCAACATTTTCTGAGATGATTTTCTCTTGCTGAACCAAGAAACCTGATCTGATCCTTGAAGCTGTAATAATCTGTATACACATTTGTATGATGCATATTGACCTGATCTGTATGAAGCAAGGGATCCCAACCCACAATCTGCAGACAGCAATAAAGCGGCACCTGCTGCCTTCAGCTGACTTTCAATCAGGCCCATGACAAGAAAGATTTGGTACAACAGTCATCTCCATGAGCTAAAGACAATGTGCTTAAGGAAGTCTGGCAAGGCCTTGGTTAACAATGTTGTTGGTTTCTACTGGTAATTGCTGTTAGAGAGAGTAGGAGCTTACTTTTCCATTACAGAAGAAGAAAAACAGGCTATAGAACAGCAACAATGCCAGATTCTCAAAACTGCCCTTCAACATGCAAAAGAAGAAATGTGACATATTCCTGTCCCAAGGGGCCTGATGGAGTTGCCAGAGCCCACGCAGGCAAAGACTCAGACAGCAGGTGGTGCAATCTGATTCCTAATCTCAGTGAGCTCTACCACCTTCATGAACTCCTGCTCTGGTGAGAGAAGAATATACTAATTTAAAAGTATCTGTATGCTCTTGCCAATTGGGTGATGTTAAGAGAAGAATGAAGAGCTCTGCAAAGACTTTAGGGAAATACAAAGCGCACGTAGGTAAGTACATGAAAAAGGGGATGTTTGGTTTCACCTGGAACATTCTCTCTTTGTAGTCCATTGTGCTACCCTTCTCTCAGAAAACCGGTAAGAACCTATTCCAATAAAGCTCCAACTCTGGGTGAGGTAGGGACAGTTTTACCCACTACTGTTGCTGCACAAAATGGCACTCCACTCCTTTTCAAACTGTGTTGGATATCATATAAAGAACAAGGCAGGCTTTAAAGGGAAGCAGAACATTCATCACTGATGACATTATATGGAGCATCCTTGACATCCTGATCAGATTATACAATATAATGAAGCACTACTTTTAAAGACAGTAAGTTGTTCTCATTACAATTTTCAGATTTGCACTTCTTCATAAGCATACATAAAAGGGAAAAGTAGGTAAGAAAGCTGAACTAAATAACACATAATTTCACAGTCCTATTGCAGTCTGTAAAATACATACACTGCATATGACCAGTTTGCTACTACAATAGCTGATGGGTTAATGCACAACATTCTAGACATAGGTGGGAGATGGTACAAAGTGAGGACTACCAGGCTATTGATTCCCTGGTTCCAATTTCTGCACAATTATATCTTTTTCATTTATCCCATTCAATGAGCACACAGAGCATGCAGAAAATATCTCTCAAGTGGATTGTGGGGATTCAGAAGGAGTCCCTGCAAGAAAATGGATGTGTGAGCAATCCTGCGTATGAGCAAGGCTGGCAAAGCCTCAGCTTTGGCAAGGATGTGACGAGGGAATGACCCTGGAAGAATAAGGAAGCACATAGGAAGTTAAACAACTTCAGGGTGTTGGTCTGGGCAGAGAAGAATTTTGTACAATGTCAATGTGGCAGTTCTCAGCCAACCAGAAGAGAGCTCAAGGAGCATGTGCAAAGCTAACTGTCCAATCAGAAAGAATTGTACCATGTGATTGTATCTTGTGATTTTCACCTGCAGTATAAAAGACTTGTCCACCATATTAAAGGGGCATTTGCTTAATCACTGTGTGATCATAGCATGCCTGTATCTCCCAGAGTGGATGGGCACTGAGTTGGCATGACTAAGGTACAGAGCAGCTTCTGCAGTGTTTCTGGCTAACAGTGACTGAAAAACAGCAGGAGGCTTATGGTTATGGTGAAAATGAACACTGTCCAGAAGGTATGTGTCAAGGGATCATGTTTTAAGAATGTCTTGGCACACCAGAAAAACAAATTCTGCTCTGCTGCGTACCACAGTTCTCATTTATAAAGCTGTAAATGCCATCCTATGGAATGACAGTATGACACAGACTTGCTAGTCTGCTAACTTAGTAGGACAACTGTTTGATCCAGATGAATGAACAAATGAAGATTTTGCCTCCTAAAGCTTTATAAAAGCCTTCAACCACCCTCATGCATAAATAATAACCCATATATAAAAATGAATCTTTCTCAACTACTTAAAACATTATGGTGTAACTGCCCCAAACAGAATTAGCTGTCCACATCTATGAATTAAACTTGGAAATGAATACAGTACCCCTTAAGAGATTATTGTACCAAAAAGGATAAAAATATATAACATACTACTTTTTAATTACATTCCCTATTCATAAATAATGTACCATGATTTGCTCTCACAAAATTATTTTAAGATTGCGTGCCTAGTAAGAGTTCAACATTTGACTATCCCAAGAAACTGCATTAAAAAAACCAAAACCCACCTAGCTAAGTGACCAGGGCCGCAGGGACTTGCCTGCTAAGCAACTCCTTCTCACGTCCACCAAGAACACCCTAGGGTCCCTCAGAGTTAGCTTACTCTTTCACATGGAGAAGCTTCTCAGTGTAGCAAGAGAATAAAAGTTGCTAGTGTTTTATTGCTGAGAACTTGTTGATTCTTCCCAAAACATGAAGGAAGAACTTTCACTGGGAAGTGCTTTCATTCACAGAGAAGTTCTGGGAAGGTTATCTGTTCTCCTTGCACTAAAATAAGATTTCTTTCTCTTATGTAGAAGCACAGTTCTAGAGGCATGCTGCAGCGTAAGAGTAACATATATGCAGTCCAATACACAACTTTGCAGAGTGCCCACATTCCCAAGACTAAAGGCTGCCACTCTCCATCATCACAGACCCTCCATCATCACAGACTCAAGCACTGAATTTCAACAATGAATTCTGTGCAACCCAGCTTACCTCTCACTTCCTGTCCACAGGAAGCAGTGACACTAAGTTATTAGAGGGTCCGCACAGCCACAGGGTAAAGCAGTGACAAGTGTTCTGCTCCTTTGATAGGCAGCTTTTTTGTGGTGTAGTAGTGTATAACTTCAGGAACACTGTTGAAGGGAGGGCTGTTCTGACCCAAGATGTACTTCTCTTTGGTTTTCATCAGTTTCATGTGCATAAAACCTTGATTGCTCCTGCAAGGAAAGCAAAGCATTAGTTCATGCTTGTGCATAAGGAAGAGGGGAGCAGCACCATGACCGGTTCTCCCCTTCATGATAAAGGGGAATGTAGGAGAACAAAATGCAAGTAGTTGCTGAGTGACAGGCCAAGACAGCAGCCAATCTCTCACAGACAGTGACTGCTAGCTGCAAAACCCCATGGACAGTCCAACACAAAGGCAGTCTAAATTAGTACTATTTTCACCAGCTGTGCTGTCTGGGTCTAGGTGCAAGGCTGTCTTACCCTGGAACTGATCCAGAGGTGTGCCAAAGGACAATCCCTTTCCTGTCTCCCTGCAACGTTTTCCTGTGAACATTTACTCTTTGCTACAGCCAATCATTACTTCTGGACAAAAAGGTGTCATTGGTTTCGGCCTGTCAGAGGTCTGAGACTCTCTTCATAGACACATAGGCAGCCCATGAGCCTCACTCAGATGAGGCAAGGCCTGCCCTGTCCTGTCAAGAGACCTCAGGACAGACCACACCCATCCTACCCTGGCAGCAACTGCCCAGAATATGGCTATGTGCAGAACCTGGGAAAACTTCCTCAGATGAGCCCTTTCCCAAGATTAATGGACTTTCACCTGCACTGTACTGAAGAAAGCCTGCTATCCTGTAGCCCTTCTGCAGGCAGAAATCAGCCTGTGAATTCCACACCCAGAAGCATTCAATTCCTAGGTGACCTGCCTGCCTGCACAGTACACTGCCTCTTTGAGGGAAGGCTCATGTTTACATAGAAAAGAAAAGAGTGGCATAGTAACTGCCCTGTCAGCTCCTGCAAAAGCAACTCATCCAACATAATGCCACTCTGATGGATAGCACCTACACTGTCACATAGTACAGTAGGTGGTAGAGCTGACATCATCTCTTCCCAGCAGTGACCCTTCAGTGTCTGCTGTCTTTAGCCTGTCATAGAGGCTAGTTTAAGAGTGTAGAGTTTAGCCTGGACAAAACAAGAGCAAAGGACAGCTTCTACACTTCAAAATGTTAAATGAGGTCTAGAGGGTTCTTATAGCTTGCTTAATGTCTCTCTCCCAAACTTTCTGGCTCCAAACCACCGTTTCTTCCAAGTGTGTCCAGGGAAAAGACAATAGTATTAAAACTGGAGTCAGTCTGTATGAGCAAGGAAAACCCGTTTAAGATGACACAGAAAACTACAGTGGGAAAATCGTGCCATGTTAAAAGCAGCTTCTCTAAAATCTGCCATTTTCTAGTTAGCAGGTGCAGCATTCCCTCCCAAGTGCCAGTAGTACAATCAAGCTCCTATCTTTCAGATGTGTTCAACAATTCACTGATGAAGTGACCTTTCCTGGTGAGCGGAAATCATGGCAGGTGCAACATGTTTAAAATCTCGCTTTAAATATCAATTTCTTAGCATAAAATCCCAAATCTCTTCTGAATCATAATTTCTCTCTGAATTATTTCCTTTAAACAAGGGTGGCATCTTTACATACTTTATTATGAGGACAAATGTGTTATTTCCTTCCTTCCGTTCACTATACATCTGCTTTGCTACAAAATGCCTTAGAAGTGTGCAGATAAATTAATGGAATCACAGGTGCATAATAAATTCAGGAGTATGGCAATAACTGGAGAACAATCTGCCAAGTGCACTTTAATGCAGAAAGGACAAGGACACATGCAAGAAAACACATATAATGTAAACAAACTCCTAAAAGCCATGTATTCATGACAGACAGCTATTGCCTCCTGTTGTGGTTTAACCCCAGTCAGCAACTAAACACCACGCAGTTGCTCACTCATTCCTCCTCCCTCCCAGTGGGATGGGAAGGAGAATCAAAACAAAAAAAAAAAAGGAGACGGAAAACTTGTCAGCTGAGATAAGAACAGCTTAATAACTAAAATAATAACAATAATAACAAAATAATAACTGTAATGAAAAGGAATATCATAAGAGAGAGAGAAATAAAACAACAAGACAAGTGATGCACAATGCAATTGCTCACCACCTGCTGACTGATGCCCTAGCAGCAGTCTACCTCCCAGCAAACTCCCCCCTGTTTATATGCTGAGCATGATGTTCCATGGTATGGAATATCCCTTTGGCTAGTTCAAGTCAGCTGTCCTGGACATGTTCCCTCCCAGGTTCTTGTACATCTGCTTGCTGGCAGATGAAGGGAAACTGAAAAACCCTTAACTTAGGATAAGTACTACCTAGTAAGAACTAAACATCTGTGTGTTATCAACATTATTCTCATCCTAAATCCAAAACACAGCACTGTACCATCATCTACTAGGAAGAAAACTAACTCTATCGCAGCTGAAACCAGGACACTTCCTTAATAAGGACATTTGTAGATACTTAGGTTTGGGTAAGTACATAGTCATTGAGCTTACAGTATGTGATGTCTATGGCTACCAGAAATCCACAAACGAACAAAAAGCATCTCTTCTGTATCATGATAGGTCAGCCTTTTGAGAGGCCACACTGTTTGTGAAGGTGAATAAAGAAGAATATGACCTAGAAGTTATGGATAGCAGCTTAATGGAATTCAACCAAGGCAAATGGAAAGCTTCTGCCATTAGGATGGAATAAACCCAGGCAGCAGTGCAAGCTGGGGCATGACTGGCCAGAAAAGGAACTATGTTGGACAGGACACAGAACATGATTCAACAGTCTGCCCATGAAGGCCTACTGCAGCCTAGACGGTGTAGCAAAAGTGTAGCCCACTGCTGGAAGAAAGTGAGTACTTTCTCTACTGAGAACTGGTGAGGCTGCATCTGTATCTATAACTGTAACTGGTGTGAGGGTCCCCCATAAAAAAGAGAAGTCAACACTGGAGCAAGTCCATAGCAGGGCCACTAAACATGGTCTGGGGCTGGGACCACATGATGTACAATGATAGGCTGGGGGAAATATGTCCGTTCACTATGGAGAAGAAAAGGTGAGACGGAGGGTGTCAGGTTGCAGTTATACATTGCCTAAATGGGAATGTTACAGAGAAGATGGAAGTTTCTCCAAATGAACAAGTAGAAGCTGCAGCAAAAAGAGTTCTCACTGGACATAGTGAAAAGCTCTTCCTCATGAGAGTGGTGCAGCCCTGGGACCAGGCTCAGATAGGTCTCCATCCTCACAGGTTTGCCAAACTTGCCTGAACAAAGCACTCAGCAACCTGATGAGTGTGTCCTACTTGGAGCAAGGTGTTGGACTACACACCTCCAGAGGTCCATTCCTAACTAGATCTCTCTAGGAGTATACCAGTAATCTTTACCATTTGTATATTTTCAGAAACCACTAAGTAGAGCTTCTATTTCAACAACAATTTTGATTCAAAACATTTGTAAAAATTTACTATTAAAGAAAAAAGATCAAAAAAGAATCAAATAAAACTGTGAAATTCAATTCCAGGACTCCTAAGTAAAACTTTCCTGAAATTGAAAATGTGGGTTTTGTGCAATTATTTTACAATTACTTGCACAATATAATCCACTTCCATTTCAAGTTAGGCACAAAACACTATTAAGGGGAAGACCTGCAAAGGGGACAAGTTTTGACACCTGAGAGGTTCAAGAAAGTGAGAAGTCAATCCAATGTAATGGGAGACACTACAAGGTGCAGGCTGCATGGCAGATTGCTCACGTCCTGCTGTTTGGATTTGCCCTTTGCCAGTCAGCCATCAGGGATGACATCACTTTGCAACTCTGTAAAGAAATCTTGCAGTTATTGGAGACAGGACTGTAGACAAGCTACTGTCCTGCGTGGAGGTCTATCCTAGTCTGACACAAATGCTGAGAAGCCAGCTACCCTAAACTGGGCAGAAGAGCAACTACTGACTCCTGGAAGCAGGGAACATGATACTTTCCTGTATACTTGTGCATTCTAGAATAATGAAGTCTTCCCTAGTCTAGTCTAGTCTAGTCTAGTCTAGTCTAGTCTAGTCTACTGCTTCAGCTCCTCTTGGACCAGTGTTCTGGCTTGGTAGTTAGAACTTCAGACCATTTGCTTACAAACAAGGGAATATTTCTGCTGCTATTTTTTCCCTTCACTGCAAAGCAGCTGAAACGTGGCATGAACTATTAGTTCTGTAATCATATTGTTTCACCAAAGCACTGTCTATGGCTCATAGTGATGCTGCTCAAGGCAGCTCCAGGAGTCCTATTTCTCAAAAGTTCTCTTCCTTTTATAAAACATGTTTGAAGATCAAGCTGCAACCACAGAGAAATCCTCAGCAGGTAATACATGTCATTAATGAATGCAATCTTTAATACAGTTCACAACAATGTTGGATATCACTCATTATCTGTGAATAATACCATGAAATACTGTTAATTAAATTGACCCTAGTAAAGTATATAATAATATATTATATAATTTTGCAGCTTCTGCTGCATATTGTCATCAGCTAGTATGCACCTCTTACTTTTCCTGGTAATGCTCAATTAATTTTTAATTAAGAATATAGGGCAACACTTACACTAAATCAATTCTTTTCATGATAGATAACTTAAAAACACACGCATACAAAACTGATATGACTGGAGGTGAAATAATGTCTTATATAAATGTCACTCAAAGATGAAGCACTGGGAAGAGTACAAAGCCACCTGAACAGTGGTTGCACCACTGGTAGACTTCTTAGCCTATTCACTGAAGTCAACAAAACTGTGAAAGAACACAGAGGCTTGAAATCTCTCTTACTATCACACACTGGAAGACATAGGACTGTTCAAGCTAGAAACCCACTGGGACACAAAGTACAGGAGAAATAGAATCACAGAATGATAGACTAGTTTGGGTTGGAAGGGACCTTTAAAGGTCATCTAGTCCAACCCCTTTGCAATGAGCAGGACATCTTCAACTAGATCAGGTTGCTCAGAGCCCCATCCAACCTGACCTTGAATGTTTCCAGGGATGGGGCATCTACCACCTCTCTGGGCAACCTGTTCCAGTGTTTCACCACCTTCATCATAAATTTTTTTTTCCTTATGTCTAGTCTGATTCTACCTTGTTTTAGTTTTAAACTATTATCCCTTGTCCTACCATAACAAGCCCTACTAAAAGTCTGCCACAATCTTTCTTTCCCTTTAAGGATTGAAAGACCGCAATAAGGTCTCCTCAAAGCCTTCTCTTCTCCAGACTAAACAATGCCAGCTCTCTCAGCCTTTCTTCATAGGAGAGTTTTTCCATCCCCCTGATCATTTTTGTGGCCCTCCTTTGAATCCTCTCCAACAGGTCCTGTGCTGAGAACTCTAGAGCTGGTAGCAGTACTCCAGGTGGGGCCTCACCAGAGTGGAGTAGAGGGGCAGAATCACCTCCCTCAACCTGCTGGCCATGCTTCTTTTGATGCGGCCGGGCTGCAAGCACACATTGGTGGCTCATGTCCAGCTTTTCATCCACCAGTCCTTCTCTTCAGGGCTACTGTCAATCGCTTCATCCCCCAGCCTGCACTGATAATGGAGGTTGCCTCAACCTGGGTGTAGGACATTCCACTTGACCTTGTTGAACCTCACAAGGTTCACATGGGCCCACTTCTTGAGCTTGTCCAGATCCTCTGAATGGCATCCCTTCCCTCAGGTGTGTCAACTGCACCACTCAGCTTGGTGTCATCTGCAAAATTCCTGAGAATGCACTCAATCCCACAGTCTACACTACTGATGGAAATATTAAACAGCACTGGTCCCGATATGGAAACCTAAGAGACAGCATTCATCACTGATCTCCATCTGGACATTGAGCCATTGACCACTACTCTCTGGAAGCAACCATTCAACCAATTCCACCAAATAGTCCACCCATCAAATCCATATCTCTCCAATTTAGAGAAGAATGTTGTGGGGGACTGTGTCAAAGGCCTTGCAGAAGTCCAGATGGATGACATCAGTTTTTCTTCCCTTGTCCACTGATGTAGTCACTCCATCGTAGAAGGCCACGAGGTTGGTCAGACAAGAATTGCCCTTGGTGAAACTGTGTTGGCTGTCTTGAATCACTTCCCTGACCTCCACGTGTCTTAGCATAGCTTCTAGGAGGATCTGTTCCATGATCTTCCCAGGCAGAGGTAAGGCTGACATGTTGGTAGTTCCCAGGGTCCTTCTTTCTACCCTTTTTAAAAATGGGTGCAATGTTTCCTTTTTTCCAGTCACCGGGGACTTCACCTGACTACCATGACTTTTCAAATACTGTGGACAGTGGCTTTGCAACTACAACAGCCAATTCTCTCTGCACTCTGGGATGCATCTCATAAGGTCCTATAAACATATATATGTTTAGGTTCCTCAAGTGGTCACAAAACTGATCTTCCCTTACAGTGGGAAGGACTTTGCTCCCCCAGTCCCTGCCTTGAGGTCAATCCACTTGAGAGGTGTGGGAAGAGAGATTGCCAGTGAAGACTGAGGCCAAAAAGTTGTTGAGTACTTCAGCCTTCTCCTTGTCTATTGGTACCAGTTTGCCAGTCATGTTCATCAAAGGGGGTACACTTTCTTTAGCCTTCCTTTTCTGGCTGACATACATATAGAAGCCCTTCTTCTTATTTTTTGCGTTCCTTGCCAAGTTCAGTTCCAGCCATGCCTTGGCCTTCCTGACTCCATCCCTACACAACTGGGCAGTCTCCCTATACTCTTCCCAGGATACCTGCCCCTGCTTCCACTGCCTGTGCATTTCATTCTTGCTTTTTCACCTGACCAGCAGGTCTCATCTCATCCATGCAGGTCTCTTGACTTCCCTTCCTGATTTCTTACACCTGGGGATTGAGAGCTCTTGCACTCTATGGAAAGCATCCTTAAAGATCTGCCAGCTCTGTTCTACTCCCTGCTGACTAACTCATTGAACAGCTGAAAGTTTGCTTTCCTAAAATTCAGGGTCCTCTTACTTTACTCTTCATCTAACTCATATTCCTCAGGACTGCTAACTCTACCAGTTCATGACCCCTGCAGTCCAGAATGCATCCAATCTTGATGTCACCAATTAGCTCACTTGCGCTGATACCATCAGGTCCATTATCGCATCCCCTCTGGTCAGGCCGTCTATTATCTGTCTTAAGAAGTTACCCTCAATGCACTTCAGGAGTTTTCTAGATTGCCTACAGTATGCTGTGCTGCTTTTCCAGCAGATGTTGGGGTGGTTGAACTCCTCCAGCAGGATGAGAGCCTGTGAGTGTGATGCTTCCTGAGGCTGAAGTAAGAAGGCTTTAGCAATAGGTTCCCCTTGACTGGGTGGCCAGTAGTAAACACCAGCCCCGATGTTCCCTCTGTTGCCTCAGTCTCTAATTCTTACCCATGTTTTCAACCTGCTTGTGGCTATTCTTCAGAGAGAGATTTTCACAATCTATCCATTTCTTTATGTAGAGGGCTAAACCCCTTCATCCATCCTTTTCCATTCCTTCTGAACAGCCTGTAGTCGAGAGCTGCAGTCCAGTCATGGGATTTGTTTTACCAAGTTTCAGTAATGGCAACTGTGTCATAGCTTTCTAGCAGCATGGTGACTTCCAGCTCCTCCTGTTTGTTGCCCAGGTTGCATGTGTTGGTGTAGAGGCACTTCATCTGGGCTGTCAGCTGTGTGACCTTCCTAGAGGAACACACTTGTTGTGGGTGAGCTTAGAGGGCATCTGATCACCATGCAGCCGCTCACTGTCCCCTCTCCCCACAGCACTGAGAGGGGAAATAAAGCAAAGGTGCTGCTCACTCCCTCCTTCCCCCTCAGTGCTGGGAAGGAGGAAAGCAAAAGGCCCAGGAAATTGAGATAGGGACAGGGAGGGATGGTATAATGCATTACAGCACAGGCAAAAGGCAGACTCATTAGGGGAAGAAAAAAAGAACATAAGTTTAATACAGACACTAACAACAGTAACACTTAACAGAGTAGGACTGTGCGAAGCATTACCACATCTTGAAAACACCTTCCCCCATCCCTCCCTTCTTCCTGGCTCAGCTTTGCTCCCAATATCTCTAGCTCCTCCCTGCCAGCAGTGCAGGGGGCAGGGAATGGGGGGTAATCTTGCTGCTTCTTCCACCTCAGGTCAGAACTTCTGGCATTCTTCCCCTCTTCCAGTGTGGTCCCCTTCTCACAGGAGACAGTCCTCCACAGACTCTCTCTGACATGAATCACTCCCACAGGTGTGTGGGTCACCCCCATGTGTTGCAATCCTCCCAGCACTGAACTACAACAGCAGGGCCTTCTTCCCATAGGGTCCTTGCCTTCTTTGGGCACAGTCAGCTGTTCTGGCATGGGGCCCCTCACAGGCCAGAAGTCAGCATATGCTTCACTGTAGAACTCCATGAGTGGTAGGTGGGGGTGGCCCTGCCATCTTACCATGGGATACAGGGGAGTCTCTGCTCCAGCACACCTTCCCCCTTCCTCCATTCTTTCATTGACCTCAATCTTCACACAGATGTTCTGCTCATAACTTCTCCTCACAACTCCCACAGCTCCTCCCAGGTTCCCCTTCTTAAATACATTATTACAGAGGTGCAGCTAATTGGCTCAGCCTTGGTGCAAAGGTGGGTTCAATCTGGAGCTGAGGGAGCTTTGGGAAGTTTCTCACAGGGGTCCACCACTGTATTCCCCTCCCCTGCTACTAAAAAAACCCTGCCACTCTCTCAAACCTGGACAACACCTTAATTTCTTTGAGGTATTTCACTGTGTTACTCTGTTGGCTCCTATTACCCCAAAAGCCCCTGACTCATCTCTGTAAGACTTTAAGTGTGCTCCAGTGTATGCAGCATGTCTCAGAGCAACAGGCTGAGGACCCTCAGTAGCATCCCGTCCCTCTAATCTTGGCATGTTGTTCCACAGCTTGTCATGGGGAAGCCTGATATTCCCCTTCCCCTTCAAGTCTAGGTTGAAGCTCTGTCAATGAGCCCCAACTAGCTCATGAGCAAAGACCTTTTTACCTCTTTGAGAAAGGTGAATCCCACCCAATGCCAGCAGGCCTGGTGCTGTGTAGACCTTTCCATTATCAAAAAAACTGAAATTGTGGTGGTGATACCAGCCAGAGAGCTATGTACTAATAGACTGGGTCCATCAGTGTCTTCTAATGTGGCTGCCCACAACTGGAAGAATAGAGGAAAAAATTACTTGTGCTCTAGATTCCCTTACAAAGTGTCCCAAGGCCCTGATGTCTCTTTTGATTGCCCCTGGACTACTTGTTGTGGCTTCATCGCCACCCACATGGAACAGCAATAACAGGTAATATGAGTGCCATACCAGGGTAGAAAGTTTCATAGCAATGTCAACCTGGGCCCCAGGGAAACAGCAGTTTCCTAAGAGGTGGGTGTGTCATTGGACCATCTGTTCCCCTTAGAAAGGAGTCACCTACAACTATAACCCATCTTTTCATCCTCATCGAGGTGGTCATGATACGGCCTTTCTGACCTTGGCAACACCTTTCCTGTGGACCATCATCCACATCATCCATGTGATGTTGCATTATTAAAAGAAGTGTTGAAAGGTTAGAGGTCAGTTTTATTAGGAACACTGTAGAACCAAATGATTAGCTGTTAGGATAATGGTAGAAACAAATGATTAACCTTGAAATAATCTGCTACTGTATATGCCTGACAAAAAGCAGAAGCCTAGGTAGAATTAATGGGAAGTAGAGACAATGAGCTGTGACAACCTGCTTACGTGTGCCAGTTATGAAAAAACTAGGTAAAAGATAATTCTGGCAGGGGGAGATCACAACACTGACACATTGATCACGGACTTTAATTGCACCCCAGACTCAAGGCAGCGGAGAGGGCAAACTAGGTATCTGTTGTAATTTACATGCTAAGCATAGAGATTATGACCAATCAGTAGATACGTATCAGTGTATTGAATATGTATAGATTGTGTGCAAAAAATAACTGTAGTTTTTGGGACTATGGCGTGTTGTCTTGGGACAAGCACCCAGGACATGCGCATTCATGTAATAAAGGAAAAATGCCTCTATCCCGTGTGTGAACGGGGAGTCTGCACACCAGGTGAAAACCCCTGGTTTTGGGTTGACTGACCTTCCACATCAAGAACCTCATACCTGTTGTACAGAGGCACTTGGGAAGACAAAGACAGACAAGGAAGAGGCTTGCCATCCTGAGCATGGACTTGCCTCTATTCACTCCTTTTCTTTAAGCTGCCAGGGTTAGGATACAGGATCCCCTTGATCTTGTTTGTTTGTTTGTTTGTTTGTTTGTTTTCTGGTAGCTGTTCCTCTTTCTGTTTCAGGGAGGGCAGAGCATGGTTCCACCAGCCTATCTCTTTCTCAAACTTCCTGATGCTCTTTAACCTTTCTACTTCCACCAGGCTGAGCAGATCATCCACTTGGACATACCTCACACAGCTGTTCTCACTACTGCAATCCATTACCAGTGAAAGGTTCTGTCATGCCCTGAATTCACATGTCAACGAAAGATGAAAGAAGCAGGAAGTCCTGCAAGTCAAATAGTAATGAGGATGTAAGATTGCACATGAAATGAATGAAGGGATTTCCATCTGACCTTAAGGTAAGCTTGCATAGGTGCAAAACAACCTCATCACAGACTGATCAGATGCCTCTAGGCAGGTGAATCAGAACACAAAATAGTATCATGTGTTTGGCACTTTGAAGGGCTAGCTTCCCACAGTTAAAAGTAGTCATAAACCAGGTTGCTTGTGAGGAAATATTTCAACCAAGGAACATGAGTGAAACCTGAGAACTGTCCAATAATTTAACTCTTTGATCTTAAGGAACAAAATCTTCACAATCACCAAAACTCTTTAAAATCTTACTTTGATTGGAAAACCATCTTCATTAAGGAGAGAATTAGAAAACAACAACGAATTATAAAGTCAATGTCCTAAATATGCAGAGGAGGGGAAGAGAGCTTTATGGCAGTGAGTGAAAATCAGATGTGAACAACAGCATCAAACATAACCTTGTCAGTAATTTGCAGATGGTCAGTGAGATGGCAAGTAAATCGAAGCAGACTTCTAGCAAAGGAAGCAAGTTTGCATGATAACTTAAGCATGGTTAAATGACATGATCCTTTATTGAGCTAGCTACTTTGAGAGAAAATACTTATTGCATTTGCAGGATGTCAGGAGAGCTCCTGGAAAAGAAAGAAAATTGATCACCAAGCAATGGACAGAACATGAATTCTATCTGCAATACCATGGGCTTAAGAGGAATATGTGAGCTTTGAGGGGCCATAGAAGAACAGTCATGATTACAGGGAGCTGGTATACAGAAATAATAGACTGCATCAAGAGGCCAGAGTCAGTACTAGTTTTGACAAACGTATGGCAGAAGACCAGTGAATCTTATGCTCCAGAAAACACATACTAGAGGAGGTCAGTCATTTAGTGAGTTATGGGGAGACCTTTTAAGTACCACCAGGAAATCTGGTTTAGAAAATTTCAGAGCACAACATGCACAGGGACAATAACATGCAAAAAGACATTAAGGGCTGGCATCCAGATGTCCAAAATTGCAAAATATAAATTTAACTGTCACCTTTTCCTCTTGAAGTTGGGCTCTGGTTGAATAAAAAAAATCAATATGCTGATGCAAGAATTAAGTGAAATACTTAAAAACAAAAGTCATATACCAAGACTTACAAGAATTTAAGGGAAAATTTAAGCCTACATATATCTGAAGCATGTGCCATTAATGCTTCATTGTTTGAAAATATCTAGAGGGCTACTGTATCAGAGAATTCGCAGATCAGACGACAAAAGGAAAAACAGGAGCTGAAGCAGGTGTGTTCCTGTTCAAGGCAGACCTCTAGATTACAGAGATCCCAACAATAATAACAAAGGAACGGAGATGTAAAAAATAGTCCTACAAAATATTTTTCTTAAGCCCTAGAATAGAACCTTAAACTATGTTAACAGATGCACTTCTATTCAAACCAAAGTGAGGATATAAAACCAATCTGAAATTTACTGTTTAGACCATCAGATTAAACCATGGTACAGTAGATGTGGCCCTTTATTTCTAATGAACCTGTGAGTGTAAAAAGGATCAAGTTTTGGTGCTGTCTATGAAAGTGTTACATTGTTACCATGAAGTATCAACATTATCCCAGCAGTGAAATATGTCTCCAAACAGATCTATGAATAACCCATGTAAAAGCCAAACTGGCAGGAGTAATGCTAGTAAAAAAGGCAAGAAGGACTGTGTCCCAGACCTACTTGGAAGGGTGGGTTCTACACCAGACCCTATTCTGTGAGAAGAAATGAGAAAGAAACAACTTTCTTTGCACTTGTACAGCCTATAGCAAGGTCAAGGGGCTTGTTCTCCTGCACAGAAAACCTAGGGATCTTTAAAGGTCCCTTCCAATCCAAACCATTCTATGATTCTGTTCTATGATATGTTAAAGACAACATCTGTGATGTACACTGATCAATCTAAAGCAGGCGAGGCAAGTTCAAAGCAGCACTAAGATTGGAACAATGCTTATTTCCTAATGCTGTACATCTTTCACCCTTGATCCTGTGCTTTTTACTTTTGAGAACTGTAGCAATACTGTACAGCTCTACCACAGTAAACCATACGAAGCCTTTCTTTCATGTATGAAGCAAAAGGAATGAAATCTCCAAACAATACAGTTGCTTATTTAGTCTGAAGCAGAAGCAGCATGAACACTTCAAATCAGAACCAGAGAAAAAATTCCAAGTTTATTCAGTTAAATGGGCACCAAATGAAGAGTAAAAAAAATCTCTTAATATCCCCAAATTACAAGGTCCTGTGACAGTGACTCTCACTATGCATTATGTAGACTGACAGTCTCAAACTCTCAGGGTACCTTCCTGAGCTGAACTAGTGCATCAACAGACTGGATCATTTTCTCTTCTTATGAAGTTATGGTTTATAAATTACATTTATTATGTTTTACTGACATGTACTCACTTCAGTGAAAGAGAATAGTCATGCTTGCTTGTTTGACTCTTTCTTACAAGGTAGCTACATTCTTTACATAAACGTAACAGGTTTTCTGCTTCTGTCCGACTGATTGCTCCATGATACCATCTAGGAAAAAGCAGAGAAATTAATACAGACACATATTCCAACTCATACTGCTTTCACTAATTTGTTTCTTTAAGGTATGAATATTGGTTGATATCACATGGATATCTTTGAGATCTAACATATTATGGATAAACAGCACATTGCTCGCATTATCTGAAGTTAACTTTATAACTATAGCCTGTAGTTCCTGTTAACTGAAGGAAAAAACCTAGATCAGGAGAGCATGCAATAGGATTGGTGTACAAATTTATGTAAGAAATTCCCACTCAGAGCAACACGTTATAATCTCTCTCTTGCAAGAAGGAGATCCACAATATACACTTTTACTCTATTTCAGCACTGGAATATTTCAAGTAATATGCAAAAGAACAAAAAGAAAACAAACAAAAGTAAACAAAAAGAAAATCACATCTGAAGAATATAAACAGTTAACAGTGGAAATGTTTTGCTAAATACATCTCTGAGAAAGGAGAAAAGGGAAAAAGTGTGAAGATCTATAGCGAAGATACTTGTTCTAAACCCAGCTGTGACAACTGCTGAAGGTGGTGTTCCTCAGGGATCAGTATCGGGACCAGTGCTGTTTAACATCTTTGCAGGCAACATGGACAGTGGGATTGAGTGCCCCCTCAGCAAGTCTGCTGATGACACCAAGCTGTGTGGTGCGGTTGACATGCTGAAGGGAAGCGGATGCCATCCAGAGGGCCCTTGGCAGGCTTGAGGTGGGCTCACGCAAACATCATGAAGTTCAAAAAAGCCAAGTGCAAGGTCCTGCACGTGGGTCGAGGCAATCCCAAGCACAGATATAGGCTGGGTGATGAGTGGATTGAGAGCAGCCCTGTGGAGAAGGGCTTGGAGGTATTAGTGGATGGAAAACTGACTATGAGCCAGCAATGTGTGCTCGCAGCCCAGAAAGCCAACCATATCCTGGGATGCATCAAAAGAAGCGTGGCTAGCAGGTCAAGGGAGGTGATTCTCGCCCTCTACTCCGCTTCTGTGAGATTCCACATGGAGTACTGTGTTCAGCTCCGGTGCCCCCAATACAAGAAGGGGGCCCTGCTCGGGCGGGTCCAGAGGAGGGTGACAAAGATGATAGGGGGCTAGAGGACAGGTGGATCAGGGATCAGGACAGGTGGAAAGTGTTGGAGTTGTTCAGCCTAGAGAAGAGAAGGCTCTGGAGAGATGTTATAGTGGCGTTCCAATACTTAAAGGGGACCTACAGGAAAGATGGGGAGGTACTCCTTGTCAGGGAGTGTAGTGATAAGTTGAGGGTTAACAGTTTTAAATTGAAAGAGGGTAGATTTAGATTAGATATAAGGAAGAAAGTCTTTACTGTAAGGGTGGTGAGACACTGGAACAGGTTGCCCAGAGAAGTTGTGGATGCCCCCTCCCTGGAAGTGTTCAAGGCCAAGTTGGAAGGGGCTTTGAGCAACCTGGTCTAGTGGAAGGTGTCCCTGCGCATGACAGGCGGGTTGGAACTAGATGATCTTTAAGGTCCCTTCCAACCCAAACCGTTCTATGAACTCAGAGCGTTTCAAATCAGTTTCTGGTGGATCTGTGGAGTGGGTATGATCAATTCAGGGAAGAAATGAAATGGGGAGAGGAGATGTGGGTTCTTCACTAAACTTACCACTGCAGACAAAGAACCTCCTCAGCACATGCTGCTCTGTATCAGCAATTAAAATCTCACAGTCCAGTAGTAAACTCTTAGACCCTTTCCCCAAGTTTCCCAAGCAATGTAATTCCCTTCCTGCAGTTGTCAGATGCACTTTGAAGCACAACGTGACACCACCATGCCTGCCTAAACAGGATAATGCATACATCAGAAGTGCTCGCTGTCTGTTATTACCAGGAACTGTCTCTGGCCTTGTGCAAAAATTTTTTTTCCATTTGTTCTCATTTTGTTTCTCCGCTGAACTTACTCTAAGGGAGATGTTCCAAATAAAAGGTGAGTAAAGACCAGACAGATCCCTTTGACAGAAGTCATGCTCTTAACTACCTTGTGCTGATGTCAGCCCCCCTGCCAAATCTGATGAATGTGCTTAAAAAAAAGTTGGTGTTCAAATTAAAAATTCATTGTGTGCCTGGTTAGAACCAAACTCTGCAACAGAAAAAGCTAAAAAGAGGGTTATACTATTGTATCTTCAAGACAGACCAGAAAGGGAGGCCCTGACAGCTCCATCACTTTACAAATAAAATTGAGACAAGGACATGGATGTTTTCAGGCAGTGTTCTCCCTACCTCTCATTAGATATTTACTGCTGAAAGATATTTCTCAAGAAGTAATTTAAAGACTAGGTTGTCTTCTGAGTGTAAGGGAAAAATATTAACACCAAGTATAAATCATAGAATGGATATGGTAAAGTCTAAAAATTATTCCCATTAGCTAGAAATATTTTTTCTTTCTTTTCTCCCCAAAGGGACAAATAAAACAAACAAAAAATAACCTAGCCAAAACCACAGAGATACCCTGGACTCTGATATTCAAAGGGAAGTATTTCATATATTCTTCAGATCTGGTGTTCCCCAGTTGGCAGAGGGGTTAATGGAAAAAGAATGCAGGGTTGGTGCCAGAAAACCCACTTTTAAAACAGCTGGAAGAAAACCAGTGAAGTATGAAGACAACTGCTGATGGGAGAAAATCTGATTCAAAAGTGACACCTGGAAGCTGTTTTGGCTACAGCTGAGAGTAAACAGCAGCATCCAGAAGTGTAATTGCCTGTGAATCATATGCCCATGTAAATGGGACACTCAGATTGCTCCTGTTCCAGCTAGCTAGCGAGATAAGCATAGTGCTACAATCAGCTTGAAGTTCCTGACTAATTTGCTGTTTCAACCATATTTGGTCTGTTTGCCCTGCATGTGTCTGTTTTTTAAATGTCAACACATAGGTATTTGTGCAGAACAGTCAAAGATTCAAATGTCAACAATGTGATCAAAAAATAGAAAAATGACAACTTGTGGAAGATACCAATGCAAAAGCATGGGACATAAAAACCTGAAGACATGCACATCTTCTAAGATATTCTGGAAAACACAGGCACACAATGCAAATCTGAAAGTAAAATTTAACATAATCACACACTTTGACCGTTACCAGGATCTTCTCCAAGGTTTGAAAGCATCCTGATCGTGGTTTATAGAATGTTCTTCCTGCTATCTCTTACTTTCCCAATGGTCAGGTTTCAGCCACTAAATGGCCACTGAAGACAGGATAGCTCCATCAATTATACAGTAAGAATAATCAGTTACAACAGCTCATATGCACAACATTACTCTGTTTCTGAATTGGTTAGAGCAAAACAGCAAGTCATTGGTTCTTGTGTATAAGGCTGGGAGGGATTCATTTTCAGTAAGACAACTGAAACAGCAGAACACACTTTCTTCTTTTCACTGTTACTGAGGAAGTTGAACAAATTCATTCCATTTCCCTGGGTCCATGAGTTACTAAGCTGATACTTAAGGATTTCTTAATCACAAGCAACTAGAAGTATTTTCTTGATATATTATCATATCTTGGTATTTCTGCCTTTTTGGGAAACTTCCTAACCTACCTATCCACTTGTCAACTTGCATGCTTCCTTTCCTCTAGATCTTGTACTCCTTTCTACAAAAAAAGTCTCCATTTTTGTAGAGAAAGATGGAATAGTCTGGCATGTACTGTGGAGAGGTCTCATGCTAGTAAAACTTGAGCAGTTTGAATGATTATGAGTAATCTAGGGTACAATAAATCTAAACTCTTCCATTTTCTGACACATTATTGTAAACTGTGCATTCATTTCAGATTTGATCCAGTATAATGAAGAATCAAAAAGAACCTCATGTGATTGACACTTGAATAATTAAAGGAAGCAAATCTAGCTCTGCAGTTTTCAGTTGTTATTATCAATTGCAATTATACATAATTGCAGTTACATTAAAAAAAGAGAACTACACAACAATATATTTATGAGTCTAAAGTTAATTAACATATGTTTAACTTCCTATGGTATTTTAAATTTTTGGGGGGTATGGTAGGCTGGAACTACCCAAATCTGAGGACCAAATTTTACAGTCGACTTTATAGCCTTTCAGTCATTTACCTAGCAGTATCAGTGAGTGATTTCACAATAGTGGTTGCTTCTTCCTCTGTTGGAGCTAAGTGTACAATCTGCTGATGAACAGCTGGTTCAAAGGCTGAAATTCATTAGATAGAATATGACAGCATGCAGCTGATATTATTCTCTGTTTCAAGCTTAAGTTTCCAAATATTGCAGGTAAAATGCAATTGACAGAGCAGATTCTCTCCTACTGAGGATCTGAAGTGCAAAAGGATTGCTAATACTCTTAGTACTGCTACCATTCAGGAACAAAGTATTCTCACTAAGAGCACACTCACATCCATGCTAAATTATGCCCTCCCTCTCCTGTGAAAATAAATACTGCATCTAACTTGGAACAACAGTGTCTGCGATGGGTCTGCCTTCAGGCATTCAAGACACAGCTTCCTCAATTTACTGCATGAATCCACTGGCTTCTCAGTGCTCATAAATGTAAGTGTAACCTGTGTAAATTGCTCCACAAGATTTTTCTTGCTTGGTATAACAGGGGGCTCTGGCCCTTTCTATGAGGCTGCACCTTTAGTATCATACAGTGTGAAGGCTTGAACTCAGCCAGTGGCCAGGCGCCACGTGGCCAGCCGTGCACCTCCCCCTCCCCCTCTGGTAAGATAGGGGAGGGACAAAAGAAGAGAATTCGCAGGTTGAGTAAAATGAAAGAATTTACTAAATATAACAAGAGAACAACAGTAACAATAATTTCAAAGAGAAAATGGGTAAAATGCAACAGTGGCTTACCGAACACAAGGACCAACACACCCCCCCCACCCCC
>ML997692.1:991562-1008888 GCA_010365825.1 Otus sunia
GTTTCCACTGCTGTAACCACCCCCACAGCGCATTTGCCACCATCCATGAGTCAGTATAGAGGTAGAGCACTGGCCACTTTTCTTGCTCAGCAGTATCCAAAGCCAACTGGACAGCTTTCACCTCTGCGAACTGACTCGATTCACCTTCTCCTTCAGCAGCTTCAGAAACCGTCATGTGGGGCTCCACACAGCTGCTTTCCACCTTTGATGTTTTCCCACAATGCAACAGGACCTGTCAGTAAACAGGGCATATTGCTTCTCATTATCCAGTAGTTCATTATATGGTGGGGCCTCTTCAGCACGTGCTACCTCTTCCTCTGGTGCCATTCCAAAATCTTTGCTTTCTGGCCAATTTGTGATCACTTCCAATATTTCTGGAAGGCTGGGGCTCCCTATTCGAGCCCGTTGTATGATTAATGCGACCCATTTACTCCACGTGGCATCAGTTGCATGGTGTGTAGAGGGGACACTCCCTTTGAACATCAGCCCAGCACTGGCAATCAGGAAGCCAGGAGGAGCTCTGCTTCAGTCCCGATCACCTCTGAAGCAGCTCAGACCCCTTCATATGCTGCCAATATCTCCTTTTCAGTTGGAGTATAGCGGTCTTCTGATCCTCTGTATCCCTGACTCCAAAACCCCAGGGGTCAACCCCAAGTCTCCTCTGATGTTCTTTGCCAGAGACTCCAGGTAGGGCCATTCTTCCCAGCTGCAGTGTAGAGCACATTCTTAACATTGTGCCCTGTCCAAACTGGCCCAAGAGCTACTGCATGAACTATTTCCTGCTTAATTTGCTCAAAAGCCTGTCACTGCTCCAGGGCCCATATAAAATCATTCTTTTTCCGAGTCACTTGATAGAGAGGGCTTACAATCTGACTGTAATTTGGAATGTGCAGTCTCCAGAAACCCACAACACCCAAGAAAGCTTGTGTTTTCTTTCCATTTGTTGATGTGGACATAGCTGTTATTTTATTAATCACCTCCATTGGAATCTGATGACATCCATCTTGCCATTTTACTCCTAAAAACTGGATCTCTTGTGCAGGTCCCTTGACTTTACTACGCTTTATGGCAAAACCGGCTCTCAGAAGGATTTGGATTATTTTCCTCCCTTTCTCAAAAACTTCTTCTGCTGTATTACCCCATATAATGATGTCATCGATGTACTCTAAATGTTCTGGGGCTTCACCTTGTTCCAGTGCAGCATGGATCAGCCCATTGCAAATGGTGGATCTGTGTTTCCACCCCTGGGGCAGTGAATTCCAGGTGTATTGGACACCCCTCCAGGTCAAAGCAAACTGTGGCCTGCATTCTCCTGCCAGGGGGATGGAGAAAAATGCATTGGCATATCAATCGTGGCATACCACTTGGCCACCTTCAACTCTAGTTCATATTGCAGTTCCAACATGTCTGTCACGGCAGCACTCAACGGTGGTATGACTTCATTCGGGCCACTGTCGATCTCCACTCTCCATTAGACTTTTGCACTGACCATATGGGGCTGTTAAAAGGGGAGCGCATCTTTGCTGATGACTCCTTGGCTCTCTAGCTGACGAATCAGTTTATGGATAGGGATTACAGCATCTCGATTGGTGCAGTATTGCCATTGGTGCACGGCTGTAGTGGCAGTTGGCACCTGTTGTTCTTCAACCCTCAGCAATCCCACAACAAAAGGATCCTCTGATAGACCAGGCAACACAGACAGATGTTTAATTTCTTCTGTTTCCAAGGCATCTATACCAAAAGCCCATTGATACCCTTTTGGGTCCTTAAAATACCCTCTTCTGAGATAATCTATGCCAAGAATGCATGGAGCGTCTGGGCCAGTCACAATGGGGTGTTTTTCCCACTCTTTTCCACTTAGGCTCACCTCGGCCTCCAATACAGTCAGCTGTTGAGACCCCCCTGTCACTCCTGAAATACAAACGGGTTCTGCTCCTTTAAAATTTGATGGCATTAGGGTGCACTGGGCACCAGTGTCCACTAGAGCCTTATACTGCTGGGGGTCAGATGTGCCAGGCCATCAAATCCACACAGTCCAGTAAACTCAGTTGTCTCTGTCCTCTGGCTGGCTGGAGTCAGGGCCCCTCTAATGTCAATCATAATACTCGTTAACGATAAATGGGTTAGTGTGCTGTGAACGGATTTCAGCTTCATCTTGATTACTGGAAACCATAGCAGCATTTCTCCTGAAAGGACGATGTTCTGTACTTGTTCTTCCTTCCAGCTCACATACCCGCTTTTCTAGAAGGTAGGTAGGTTTTCCATCCCATTTCTTCATGTCTTCGCCATGGTCATGCAGGCAGTGCCACAGCTTCCCCCATGGTGTGTACCGGTTCTCTTGAGTAGAGAAACGATTGCTCCTAATAGCTGAGTTTCTGGTCCATGCAGGTGGGGAGTAGGACATGTTCTCCTTAAGTTGCTGGACATATTGAGATAATTGTTTCACAGCCGGAATGATGGGGGAAGAGACACTTTCTTCATATTTTCATAGTTGGTGAGCCAGTTCATCCACTGCTGGTCCCTCTTCGTCTCTCCAGTCCATTAGTGCTAATGCATTGGCATATGATGAGGGTGTGCTCTGTACAAAAGTCCTCCACGTGGGCTGGGTGCATCAGACTTCATCTGGATCTGTGGGTAGCTGTGCATTATCTGGGTCATAGTAAACTACCTCTCGCACAGCTATCTTCCTCAAGTATTGAATGCCTCTTTCCATAGCGGTCCACTTACTTGGTCAACATGTCAAGTCATCCTTGAAGGGATACCTCTCCCTCACACTTGACAAAAGTCGCTTCCAGAGACTAAGATTTTGTGTTGCCTTTCCAATGGCTTCGTCAATGCCCCCTTCCTTAGACAGGGATCCCAGCTGCCCCATCTCCCTGTCCTCTAGTTCCATGCTACCAGCCCCACTATCCCAGCACCACAGCAGCCAGGTAACAAGTTGCTCAGGTACCTGGCGGCTGTAATCTTTTCTTATGTCTTGCAACTCACTCAAGGACAAAGATTGGGTGACTATCACTGGCTCTGCTTCCTCCTGTTCTCATGATGGACCTGGTTCATCATCACTCTGTATACTGTAAGGGGATTTTTTTGTGTATTTCTTCTTCTATATGGGAGCAACTGACACTATCGTGGGGTTGGTTCTCTTGTTCAGCTGCAGCACCTGTCCTCGGGCTTGTAGTTGCAGTTTCTGTTATTTGGTTAATCTTAAATAGTAGCTTAACCATAAACAAACCCTGAACCACATGCAGGAAAATGCTAGCTCGGAACATCACAGTAACCATGTTTATGTCAACATTCTACAGATATTTGAACCCCCCAACTTTCTCAAACACAACTGTAAATAGCCCCAGGATCAATGACCGCATGCTATCATAGATGAGCTCACATAGTACAACAGAAACAAAACCTTAACCCACCTCTCACTGAAGGTGAGCAACAGCATGGGGAACAGTATTGCAAATGAGGTGATAAGATCTTAACGAGCCAAGCAATCCACATTTTACCCATTTTATTGTTATGTCAAACAAAAGCAAAGCCTTTGCCCGGGCCTCAAGCTGGGCACCAAAAACTGTGGAGGTTTGAACTCAGCTGTTGGCCAGGCGCCACATGCCCGTTTACCTCCCCCTCCCCCCTCTGGTAAGATAGGGGAGGGACAAAAGAAGAGAATTTGCAGGTTGAGTAAAATGAAATAATTTACTAAATATAACAAGAGAACAACAGTAACAATAATTTCAAAGAGAAAATGGGTAAAATGCAACAGTGGCTTACCGAACGCGAGGACCACATTCCCCNGAGCAGATGGCTGTCGAGCCCCAGAGCCAGAGGCCCCACCTGGGCATGACATCACGTGCTATGAAATACTACAATGAAAATTAACTCCATCCTGGTTGAAACCAGGACATAAAGGAGAGTGGGTCATTCCATCACACAAGCCAATCTGTCCAAATGGTTCAAGGAAGGGTAACCATGAGGCAGGACAGAGGCCACCCTTGTGGATGCCAGGACATTCACTCCAGGGAGCTCCCCGAGAACTTGAGTTTAGAGCTGACAAAACTGCCTCTAAATACTACCCTCGAGTTTGACACCATCAGAGTAGAAATAACAATCTCTTTTCAGAAAGCTTTAAAAGTGATTTTATTAGTTTTTCCCTGGAGTATTATTACAGCCGGATGCAAGGCATGTCCGAGGTACAAGAAACATGCTGTGCAGCCACAAAGGTATGCAATTTGTCCAGCTTTAAAGCACAATTTTCATATATGTGATATACACCTGTTTTCCTCAATGCAATGTAATCAACATGGTTGAAAGTGGAATAACTGTGCATACTCGGCAGATAAAATTCACTGCCCTGAGATGAGTTTCCTGTCTAACACTATTTTGTCCTCCACAAAAGTTACTTAAACTTTGCAGGATTAATAACAGTTTTTTGTGAGCACTAACACAGGGGATACTGAGGAGGGAGAGCTGAACAGCAGGATCTGGGACACTTGCTGCTCCTGTAATTTGTGAAGGCAAAGAGCCAGAAAGAAATTACTGTGCTTACTTACATCTGCTTTTCCAGTTGAATAGCTGGATCTATTCTCTCCCCCAGGATCCCACAAAATTCTGGACTGTCATGTTTGTTGTGTTTAAAGCCTCCTCCAGGTGCTCTTAACTGCCTGCGCTGGTCATTGGAGGGAGGAGATCCTTGTTGTTTCTCACTTCCATTAAATTGGGCTGCAAGATACACAATAATTACCTCTCCAGGAAAGGTTAACAAGGACCAAAATAGTTGTAGCACTTAGAGAGCTTTCAAACTTCCCAGGGAGAATAAACATGCACTCACTAGCAATAAGACGTAGTGGTTTATCTACAAAGTTATATGCATCATGTAAAGGTGTTTCTAACTATGCAAAATACAGTCCTAAAATTCTCTCGCTTTTCCAGTAACAAAATCCACACTCTGCTAAACCTTGTTACAGTACCTAGTACTTATCTTAACATTTGATACTTTCTTCCCCAAGAGATGATATTGTCAAACAAGTAACAATAACAAAGATAGGCTTTCAGTCACCTGCCTTAATTACAATAACAAACATCAAAGAATCCAGTTTGCCTCAGTTTATGTGGAATCATCCTAACAGTGATCTGGGTGCAAACCCATCTATCCACATCAGAAATACTGGCAAGCAGCAATGAATTAGAAGTGTATCCACTTATACAACACTGGCACAAAGCTTTTGTCTTGAAACACTAGGGTACAAAGTGATGAAAAGGGAAAATGGCATTTGTTAGTTTCTCTCACAAACTAAATTATTCCAAGAAAAGCAATACAACTTATTTTGCAAAGCTGTAATTTCTCAGAGCACTGCAACATCTGTAGCAAAGCACATATTAATGATGTCAGCAATCCTCATTCTACACTTGCTACATTTACACTTGCAGAAGGAATATTGACAGAAACAGTGAAGGGACCTACTCACACCACCTTCCTGACTCTCACTGCCTTCCATGATTTGCTTCTTCATAAGAAACTAACACTCCCAGCTGCAGATGGATTACTGTTTTAGGGTCATCTAGTGGGGACCAGGCAGAAAAAAATTCACTGTATCAGGAGGCAAACCTAACAATGCACATGAACACACACAGCACAATCAGCTCCTCTGAATTTCAACAGCAATATCAGAGAAAAATGTTACAAGGACAATTAAAGGGACTGGTACAATAGCATGTCGTAAATCTCATGCATTTAGAACTCAATTTATAATAACACACAGCCAGTGAGACATGTGGCTGGTAGTTGCATAATGTTTTAAAGCAAGACTATGCAACAAGGAGATAGCTATAATGTTCAAAAAGATAATGCATACAGAGTAAAGATGTGCTGGATGTGGAAAATGTTTTGGAGCATTTTTGGGGGGTCACTTTTATATGCTTTCTTCATGGGGGTTATGACACTTCCAAATTCCTCCTCTACTCAGGGAAAGTAGGCACAAATTATTGAAAAAATTGGGCAAATGTATTCAATCATATTCTGAAGTATGCATGGCAGAAATATGCTGGTAATTTCTTAAAAAGGAAATCTCATTACTGGATAATGAAAGCTGATTAACATAACAAGGAGAAACACTGCATGTGTATACTTGCCAGTGACATATATGAACAGCACTATTACTTCAACGGTAAGAAAAAAAAACTGGATGTAATTTGGGAACTCCATTAAAACTGGTGAACTTAATGTCAGCTTCTGACCAAGCAACATCTTTCAGACATCAAAAAAATCAGTTCACAAAAAAACCCGTGAAATTCAGTTCTGATTGTAAACAGCAATATCTTTACAACATAATGGTTAGAAGTAGGATATGTTCTCAAAAAATAGCACGAGGTTAAAGTTCAGATGCTTTTAATTTTTTTCTCTGTGTGAAAAGCTCAGACACGTCTCTGGACTCCTGCCTTATTTCTTTTTTGTTGTTGTGAATTAAATTGGCAGGAAGAAGCAGTCTGAAAGGGATATCCAGGCAGATTAAACTGACAAGTGTGGTTAAGCAGTCAGGCACAACCCACACAATGTTGTTATCAGAATAAGGTTTTGGCTGCTATAAATCCCTCTTAACTGTAATATATACAGTGAAGGTTCAGAAGCTCGGTTCCATGCAGCTGGGAGTGTTTTTTATTGCTATGGTACTTCTGTTTACATAGACATTACAGTTATGGAACTAACTGCATGCCTGACGCGTCCCCACTCTTCATGTGGCCTCTCTTCCTCTGCCCTGTAGTGGTATCATACGCTTCTGGTGGTGGCATGCCAGAACTCCCCTGCTTCAAGTCCCCCAGGAGCCTAGGCACCAGCTTTCTGGGCAACAGCAGCTGCAGCCAGCAGAGGTGACCAAGTTTCACTTCTACAGATCTTCCTTCAAAAGGAGTCCATGATCAGTGCTGAAAACTGCTACCAGATAGCTCTCTTCATAACAGAGGCCCTCTTCAAAACAGGACTACTTACTCCATAAAGCAATACTAATACTATAATTAGCTAATAATTGGTAATACTAATTGGTAATAGTAATACTAGCAATACTGCAGACTTCACACATGCATTTTCTTTACCCAAAGGCTTGCTATCCCCACATGACAGCCTGGAAAGGCTTGATTTCTCACATACTCAAATGGGAGCCAGCTTCAGCCCAACATTTCTGAATGGGCTCTCCAGTGCTGCTATCTCCTTCTCCATCCAGACTTACGTACTAGAAAGCCACTTTGTTCCTGTTACCTCATCAAACTCAGCTCTTCTGGGCAAACCTGTTCACCCAGCTCAGCAGCAGATCTCACAAAACCTGCATATTTCCTATAAAAGCCATCAAAACCACATTTCAGCTTCAGCTGTACAGCCTCCAATGAAACAAAACCAAATTTGTTTGTGAAAGAATTCAAGCTGCAGACAGTCAAAATGCTGCACTTCAGCTCTGCTACACAGACACAGCTTTCAGCACTGCACTTAACAGCAGAAGTAACCGTGGAAGGCTATACACAGCTTGCTCCACAATTTCAGCATGATACCAGCCCCAGCCCCATGCTTCGGGGCCACAGTGCAGACTCCCCTCAACATGAGCAGACTTCACAGCCTGTGCACACTTTCAGTCTGACACATCTCAGTCTCCAGGTTGGAGATAAACCAGTTTTATCCATGTTTCAACAATAAATCTTGAAATCATGGCAGAGGAACAAATGTTCTCCTTTAAAAGACTTGTATGAATAATAAACTTCATGATAATTCTAGTGTTGCTGGCCATTTTGGTTTATTTCTTAGGTCTATCACCTGACAAATCAAAACCGTTTGCTGCATAATTCTCTGCATCTGCACTTCACATCACAAACATGTTGTTCCTTTCAGATGAACTTCTCAAAATAGCTAAGATTTAGCAGAGGGTCCCTTCAGGTTCACAGCCTCCACAACTCCAAGTAGTTGGGGGATGGTAGTTGTGGGCCTGTAAAGTAGGAATTGTCCATTGTTAGAATTTCTTATACCACTTAGACCAACATTGTGCTTTTCAGAGAAATTCACCTCAGCTCAGAACTGGAAAGAAATCACTTGGTCTGGCTACATTATCTAGCTACATTACAGAACCACAGCACACAGTAAGTCAGAAAAGCACTTCACACATCTCAGCAGAGGGTCAATACTTCTCCACTGCAAACTTTCCACTGTTCAAACTTAGAAGTTGGACCTCTTCTTTTCTTATTTTAAACATTTGTAATTCCTAGAAGTTAGATTAATTATCGAGACACCAGATGAGACAGCAGCTTGAATTTATGCTTGCAGCCAATCCCTATGCATTCCTTTGTAACAAATAACCTGGTACCTAAGACATACTAATTTATAATGAATGACAGATGCAATCAAAGGAATCTAATTAATCTCAAAAAATGCCTACACTCTCAGCATTTTAAAACAGAATGCTGCATGCTGAGCCCATAAGGAATTCAACCATATCGTAATACTTTTAATTAAACTTTTTAGTCTGTTACTTTTGTAAAGTAACATTTTAATTTAGTTGCTTCCATAAGTTAACTACATAATGTTTAGAATATTTACACAAAAGCCAATCATAAAAATCTCATATTGGGTGGATTGTGCCTTATTAATTTACAGTCACACGTGGACAAACTAAAAACTACAGATGAAGAAAAAAATCAGCAAAACTAAGATTCTTTTTTTAAAAAAATCAACACTCAAAAAAACTGTTCCAGAATTCACCTGATAAAGACCAAAAAAGTGGGCATGAAGATGATTACAGAGTTCAAAGACTTAACAAACACCAAATGAGTTGTGCACCAAAAGGTATGCCGTAGAAACTAATAAATTTGTTCTCCGGATTCAATGAATTAAAAATCAGCCATTTCATATAATATGCACAATACATGAAGAATAAGGTCTAAGATTTCCATATGCACTCAAGACAATAACTTTTAAAACCATTAATCTCATTTCTGTGGCTGCTGTATTACTAATTGAGAAATCGGCTAAGTGTGATCTCACTTCAAACAGATGTGTACTGGTCCCACAGCCTCTGTCTCAGTGTTGCTAAACAATGAATCTTCTGGTTTAGGTATTTTGCACCATTTGAAAGAAATGTTACTTCTGGGTAGCACACAATCACCATCCTTGTGGGGGGAGCTCATATTAACTCTGATATGAGTCTCAGTCTTTGGAAAATTATCAAAACTAGTATGTAAGGAAAAACTCAACGCACAGAATCCCTGTGCTATGCTTAACCAGAGAAACAAGCTGCAGAAATAAACAGCCATAAAGAATTCCACCTCTAAAGACTTAAATGCCACCTGGTCAAGCATTTGTTCCTCCCCCCTTTTTTATGCAGTCCAAGGGCTTTACTTACCCTCTCACCTTCAAACAAAATACTCTTTGCTCAAATAGCTCTAACCCCAAACCATCCAAGAACACATGCAAGAATGGCTGAACATGCCTCCAGCCAAGCAAACACTGAACAGATTGGCAAAAAATAGCTGGAAGCCAGTCAGCAAGAATTAACTGTTCAACTTCCTTGCAGGAACTCTTCAACAGCAATCTGTAGTTACTGTAGTCCAGACATTGTCATGGCATCTGGCCTAGCCCAGAGGGCTAAAAGGATGGGCATGAATGAGAAAGTACACCATCCTTCCTTGTGGGCAGAAATGGGAAAAAACCCCATAGGAGAGGGTCTTGGGTGTTAGGGAGCAGGTGTCTGAAGGTGGGAGAAAAGAAATCTCAAGGAGATGTAAGAAGGTATCAGAATGGGACCAGGCATCAGGAAGGAGGATGAATGAGAAGAGTCTAGACATAGATGCAGTTCTGTGGGACAAAAGAAAGGGGAAAAGAAGATCACAAACAAAAGTAAGAAAAATGGGCAAGAAGCAGACATGGTGGCAGAGGGAAAATGATGGAGGGCCCTCCAGAATCTGGAATGGCGAATAGATAAATTCCCTGGGAAACAGTGGAGAGAGCAGCCTAAAACCCACTGCAAATCCACTGCTTGTGGCTCCGCACTGCCCCTGCATGTGCACCTGAAAAACAGCCATTGTGGCACTGAAACCTAGTGATACGCATCTCTGTTGATTAGCCTATCTTGACACAAAAATAGATATCCCAAATCACAGTCAAGATTTCACATCCAGACAATCTCCCAACACAAGTCTTGCAATCATTTTAAGTGGTCCAGCAAGGGGGATGAGTCAGCTCAGGCAAGCTTGAACCAAAGCCTGCTTCCACCATGCAGAACTCAGCAGCAGAACTGTATATTTTACTAGAAGTCACACAAGCAGTTTAGACTTCTGTGTTAGATTTCATGCTCTTTAGTGAAACAGACTACTTCACCTGTGCAGCATCCAGCAGAACTGGGCACTTGTTTAGATCCAGGCTTGAAAGAAGTATCAGCATATGCTTAATGGGAAAGTAACTGAGCCTGGACCTTCACAAGACTAATAAAAACTCACATGCCAGAGCAAACAATGCTGCTAGAAAGTAGAAATCAGTTTTCTCTAACCTCCTTTTCTGTTCCACATGAGCCCAACAAGAGGAAAAGGGGATGCTGAGCAAGAGGTTTCTTTCTAAGCAGCTGCTTAAAAAGAAAAAAACATCCATGTGTCTCTTGCTCCCACGCAGACTTCACAGGATGCATACTGCAGACATCAGCTTGGCTTGGAAACAAACCCGGATCAACTACAACCCAAAGACATACAAACAAATGAAGCAGAAGCAGAATCACTCTCACAACAGATTGCCACTGCTCTACTCCACTGTGCTAGAACAGAAACATATTTCTGTCACCCATGTCCACCTACCTATTAGAGGATCAGGTCAGAAACACCCAAGGAGGATATTGTCACAACAGGCTCTGTTTACAGACCAGTAGCCCTGTATAGCTGTGGAGAGAAGTCACTTCTCTTTTCTGTAGTGTGGCAATATGATGGCACACAGAATTGCAAAATCATAGAATAATTCAAGTGGAAAGGGACCATGGGAGGTGTCTAGTCCAACCTGCTCAAGGCAAAGTCAGCTATGTAATCAGATCAGATTGTTCAGAACTTTATCCAGTGATCCCTTCACACAGGATGAAAAAATCTAAAGATGGAGACTGCAAGAGCTCCCTGGACAGTTGTTACACTGTCCTTGCAGAAAAAAAATAAATCCCCCATATGGAGTCAGAACCTCTCCTGACTCAACTTATGTCAACTTATTATCTTCCCATCACACACCTCCTCATTTGTGAAGAACCTGGCTTCATCTTCTTGAAGATCTCATAGGCATTGGAAAGTTGCTATTACATCCTGCCAAAGTTTTCTCTTCTCTAGGCTACGCAAGCCCAGTTCTCTCAGCATCTCCTCACAAGTCATGTACTGCAGTTTCCTGTCATTTTGGTGGCTCTCTGCTGACATCAACATTTAACAACATCATCCTTACATCAGAATACTGGACACAGTGTTGCACATGTTGTCCAAGAAATGTGAAGAGGAACAGTCACTTTGTTTGATCTACTGGCTATGCTCCTGTTCACACAAGCCAGGATGTCGTTAGCCTTCACCACTGCTGGGGAGCACTGCTAACAACATTTAGTCCACTTTCCCTCTGGACTCCTTAAGCTCCTACCAGCAAAGTGCAGGGTGTTAGTTTGTTCCAGATGTAGGTCTTTGAGTTTGTCCTGGTTGGATTTTGTAAGCTTGTTGTCAGACTCTTTCTCCAGCCTGTCCAGGTCCTTCTGAAGGGCAGCTCTGTGCACACACACCCTCTGCACCATTTGACATCAATCCAAACTTGATGAGGTGCATTTTCTCTCCTCCTCCTCTGGGTTACTGATACAGATGCTAAACAGCAATGGTTCAGGAACAGATCCCCTAAGGAATCACACTTGTAACCAGACTCCAGAAGAGTATTAATCACTAAGCACTACCCTTTGAGGTCAATGACCCTGACATGTTTTCACGCATCTAGCAGTCCACCCATCTAGGCTACAGCATTCCAAACCAGGTAACACAGCTGGTGCCACAGCACAGCATGCTGAAGGCTAAAGTCAACATAGATGACACCTACTGCTCTCCTTCCATTAACAGATCTAGTAGTTTCAATGCAGAAAGCAAAACATGCTTGTCAAGCAGAATTTACCCATGGTAAATGCACACTAACTACTAATCATTGTTCTCAGGCTTCTTCCATGCTCCCTCCTCATCTCCATAATCATCACCTCACACAACTCTACTTTCCAAGCTTTCTGCCAAGCTGCCTCCTAAAAGGGAAGGGGACCAATCCTGCTCCTAGACACAGCTTTTTACTGGAACAAGCCATTGAGGGGAAAATCATAGTGTGTGTACAACTCTAGCACCCACAAGACCATCCTGGAACATGGCCAGACCAACTGTTACAGCTGCGCTTTCCTGGACACACTGAGGCTCTAAGACAGAAAAAGTCTTGGGCTTTAGAATCACATCCTCACTGAAGGAAGCCACCCTCAGCCATTTCCACAAAGCAACAGAGGGGAAAAAAGGATCAGCATAACCAACACCAAGCACAGATATTCACAGAGACAGAAACCAGTTCTTGACAAATTTCCCTGACTGACAAATTCAAAAGGATTAATCCAAAACCAAACTCTACATATCCATAGAAATTCTTGCAGTTATAATGAAAATACTCCAAACATCAAAAAACTGACCACTGAGTAGAAGCATGCTACTGCATGCACATTACACAGCTATTTTTTGTCTTGCACCTTTAAGAATTGCCCACAATTTAAGGACTTTGCAAAGCAATTCCCTCATCACAGAGCCACTCAGCAATAAACACTATCTACATCATGTCCGTTAAAGTGGGGGTAGGGGCAAGGAGTGGGAGAAACACAAGTTTTACTAACATGAACCAAGTGCTGAGATGGTTGACAACAGGTCAGCTGAAGCACCAGACAAAAAGTGCAATGTTTCACATTTCTGCAACAAGTAAAGATCTGAGACTACCCATATTTGCTTTTCAGAGATCTCCCCTCCATGCACACACCAAAAGAGCAGAAATACTTGAATTCTCCCAAAGGCAAGTACATATGCTATGTCTATGAGAGAGAATTTCCTGGTTGGGATCTAGGAATCCTACCTGCCAGAGCTGGGATGGTGACTTTGTTCCACTCCCATGGCTGATCATACTCATCTGCGGGCCTGTCATCATCCTGTGGCAATTTGCTTTCTCGTAAATGGTGAATCATCACACTTTCAGAATCGGATTCCACATCACTGCCTTCTGGTTCATAGGGTGTGTCATAGAGCTGCATGTTTTTCTGATGGGACTTCATGCCTTCCTGCTTCTGAAACTCTGTTTGCAAGAAAGAAAATTGCATCAGCATCACTACTAACCATGTCTTATTATTACAGTCAATAATTAGAACATACAGTCATCAATTAGAACATTCAACTTCCATCCATTCCTTAACAGCCACATAATTATACAGATGGCAAGCTTGTACAGACCTCTAAATTCTACCTCTACGTTTGGTAACCGTCTGGAAGCAAAAGTTAGCTCCAGCTAACAACTGCATCACAGTCTTATGCCTTCACTAACATTCCCGTTTGCACAGCGCCAGATTACATGAAGCACACAATCCCTGCCAACCTGTGTAAAGGACACTTACTAGCAACTGTACATAAATACCCAAGAATGCTGAAATCTGTGTGTGCAGTTAATTCTTGAAGAGATCATTCAGAAGTGCAATTTGACAAAACAAAGAAGAGACAAAAAAAAAAAATCCCACATGATAATATGTTATAGTATGCTGATAAAAAATATTCTATGCAGTTACCTCTACAGTATATCAGCAGAAAATGAGTTAGGACTAGAGTAAGAACATTAAACAAAAGCATTGGCAACTAGAGCTTAGCTCACATTGTATTAATGAACAATAAAATTAACACTGACCTTATCAAAAAATAAGCATGTTGAAACTACACAGAAAGGAACAGTGTCCTGCCCTCCTGAACACAGCACCCCAAAACCTGGGCTTTGTTAGGAGGAGATAGCAAATCAAGGAGCAAGCTGCATGCCTTCACCCTTGGCCCCAAGGAGGCTATACCCACAAGTGGGTATACAAGTCTAACAAGTGGGTCCTACTGTCTCCAGTCTGCGCACTCCCTGCAAGGAGTGAACTAGTTTATAAAAATAGAAAGGAGCCAGTGCAGAGCTACCAAGATACCAAGGTCCTGGGACCTATGATAATAAGAGATGATTTTTGTTAGTCTGATGAGGGGAAGGCCAAGGGAGATGTAACAGCAGCTTGATGGGAAGGCCAAGGGGGATGTAACAGCAGCTCTCAGCTACCTAAAGGGCAGTCAGATCTAAACCCTTCTTGGGCAGTGTCAAAAGATACAATTAGGAGAAACAGACACCAGATATATCTTGAGAGATACAAGTGGGACATTGGGGGAACCTTCTTCCCCTAGTGTGTAGTGCAGGCCTAGGACAGCTCACCAGGTAGGTCATGGGAGGTGTCTCCATTCTCTGGAGTTTGCAGAGCCTAGGCTAGACAAAGCCAAGGTCACTCCATCTACTGCTACAAAACTGGATGGGGTGGTGATAGACCAGATGGCTGTGCTGCCACTCAGAGGGACCTGGAGATGCTGGAAAACTGCAGGCTAAACTGGATGGAAAGCTGCTCAGTAGAGGAAGACTTTGGTGTCCTGTATGGCAGCAATGCACCCTCACAGTAGAGAGGGCTAATATTAACCTAGGCTGCATTAGAAGGAGTATGGAAAGCAGGTCAAGGGAAGTGATTCTTCCCCTCTACTCAGCACTGGCAAGTCCACATCTGGACTGCTGGGTCCAGTCCTCTCTCAGCTACTCAGCACAAGAAAGACACAAACATACTAGAGCAAGTCCAGCAAAGGGCCATTAAACTGATAATGGGACTGGAACATTTTTCCAACAAGGAGAGGCTGAGAGAGCTGGCACTGATAAGCCTGGGTAAGATAAGTTTCAGTGGGGACCTTATCAATACATATAAATGCCTGATGGAAGAGAGTGAAGATGGTGCCAGACTTTTCTTGGCAGTGCCCAGTGACAGGACAAGAGACAACAGGCACAAATTAGAATACACGAAATTCCACCTGAACACAAGAAAAAGCCTTTTTTTTACTGTGATCAGCTGGATGACCTGCTCAGCCTGGTGGCAGAACTCAAAGAAGAGGTCACAAGATTAAGAAGTATTAGGGAATGTGAAAGGGAAACTGATTGGTGGAGTAGCACCTTGGCACCCGTGAAGCAACAGGAGCAAATGGAGGCTCCAAACATCCCTCATCCTCTTGCTACCAGGCAGAAGGAGGGGACCTAAGAGATGGGGGAGGCTGGAAATTGGTCAAGGAGTCAGGAAAATCCTCTCCCAACCTCCCTCACCCTCCATGGTGTCCCTTCACATAGATTCGGGGCCCTGGAACTTTTGAATGAAGAAGAGAGGGAGGAAGAAAATGGAACAAACAAGGATGAAGACCAAGGTCCATCAAGGCCTGATCATTCTAGACCAGGTATTAAAACAAATTCTAAAAAGAACCCCAGAAGAGTCATTGTAGTGCTTGACTCCATTCTGAGGGGTGTCAAAGACCCAATATGCAAACCAGACCTGCTTCACAGGGAAGTCTGCTGCCTCCCTGGGGCCTGCGTCAAGGACCTCAAGGCAAAACTCACCACTCTAGGAGACCCAAGGACTACTACCCTCTCTTGGTTTTTCAGGTAGGTAGCGATGACATTACCAGGAGAAGGCCTAAAGCAATGGAGAGAGATTTCAGGGCCGTGGGGAAACTGATTAAGGGATTGCGGGCACAAATTGTGTTCTCCTCCATCCCTTCAGTTGGGGGGATGGATGAAGAAGAATACCGGAGAACTCAACAGATGAAATTGTGGATCCAGGACTCGTTTTACCAGCAGGGCTTCAGATTTTTCAATCACGGGTTGGTATACAAGACACTAGACCTTTGGACATTGGATGGGAAGCACCTGTCCCAGAGGGGGAAGAGGATCTTGGGGCAGGAGTTAGCTGGGCTCATTGACAGAGCTTTAAACTAGATTTGAAGGAGGAAGGGGGGAAAACACCAGCCCATCTGAAGTGCATGTATACCAATGCACACAGCATGGGTAACAAACAGGAGGAGCTTGAAGCCATGATGAAATGGGAAAATTATGATGTAGTGGCTATTACACAAACATGGTGGGATGTCTCCCATGACTGGAGTGCACCAGTTGATGGCTACAAGCTCTTCAGGAGGGATAGACAAGGAAGGAGAGGTGGTGGGGTGGTTCTGTATGTTAGGGACTGTTATGATTACTTTGGGTATAAGTATAGTAAAGACAGAGTGGAGTATCTTTGCATTAGAATCAGGGGGAAGGCCAACAGGGTAGATGTTGCAGTAGGAGTGTACTACAGGCCACCCAACCAGGAGAGAGAGGTGGATGAAATATTCTATAGGCATTTAGGAGAAATCTCACGATCGCTTGCCCTTGTCCTTGTGGGAAACTTTAACTTCCCAGACATCTGCTGGGAATACAACACAACAGAGCAGGACCAGTCCCGGAAATTCCTCGAACGTGTGGCAGATAACATCCTGACACAGCTGGTGAGTGAACTGACCAGAGAAGGTGCCCTGTTGGATCTCCTCTTTGTGAACAGAGAAGGACTGGTGGATGATGTGGCGGTTGGAGGCTGACTAGGGCACAGCCATCATGAAATAATAGAGTTCATTATTCTTAGAGAGGCCAGGAGAGAAGGAAGCAGAACTGACATCCTGAACTTCCAAAGGGCTGACTTTGTCTTGTTTGGGCACATGCTTGACAGGATCCCTTGGGAGACGGTCCTGATAGGGGTCCAGGAAGGCTGGACGCTCTTTAAGAAGGAAGTATTAATGGCACAGGAGCAGGCTGTCCCCAGGTACTGTAAGAGAAGCCGGTAATGAGAAGACCACCCTGGCAGAACTGGGAGCTTTGGCTGCAACTCAGGGAGAAAAGGAGAGTTTACGGCCTTTGGAAGAAGGGGCTAGCCACTCACAGTGATTACAAAGATGCTGTGAGGTTATGCAGGTGGAAATCAGGAGGTCTAAAGCCCAGCCAGAAATTAATCTGGCTTCAGCAATCAAGGACAACAAGAAATGTTTCTATAAGTATGTGAAAATCATAAGAAAGACCAGGGAGAGCCTCCATCCCCTGCTAGACACAGGAGGAAACATGGTAACTAGCGACAAGGAAAAGGCTGAGGTCCTTAATGCCTTCTTTGCCTCAGTCTTTAATAGCAAGACTAGCTGTATTGAGGGAATCCAGCCTCCTCAGCCAGAAGACAGA
>ML997692.1:1010085-1034592 GCA_010365825.1 Otus sunia
AGTCTCTTTAACCAAGTAACAAGTGATAGGACAAGAGGGAATGGCCTCAAGTTGCACCAGGGAAGGTTTAGACTAGATATTAGGAAGCATTTCTTTACAGAACAGGTTGTTAGGTGTTGGAATGGGCTGCCCAAGTAGGTGGTGGAGTCCCCATCCCTGGAGGTGTTCAAAAGTAGGGTCGACTTAGTGCTGAGGGATATGGTGTAGTTGAAAACTGTTAATGTTGGGTTGATGGTTGTACTGGATGATCTACAATGTCTTTTCCAACCCAGACAATTTTGTGATTCTGTGACCTGGATTGTTTCCTGCTAACCACATCAAAAATGCAACCTGCTATCAACTATACAACATACAAAACTACAACCAACCTTGACTGAATACCATTGAGATGCTGTTCTCAGTACATTTGCACTGAAATCTACAAGTTAATTCCAGCTGCAAGGATCTTAGCACTGAATCAACTTTACCTGGAAATCACAGATCTTTCTGGTGTCAAGTTTTCAAGGAATACAGAGAAACTAAACATTTATCATCAGAAAGATTTAAATGCTTAATTAAAGTAAGGAATCAAACAACAATCCCTTGCTAGAGTCCACTACCCGCATCTTGTTTTCCCATATAAACAAAATGCCCCACAGGAAAAGGGAGTGTTTTAGCAATTATGGAACAGTTTAACCTGTTTTCAACTAGGATGCTCAGAGCAGAGTTACAAGCACCACAACTTTTGAAATGTGGATTCAAGTATTTTATATTCAAGAGCCCCAGAAGGGCAGTCTGCAAATGGTTGGAGGACTTGCAGCAGCACACTGGCTTTCTATTGATAAGCCTAGGATAACCAGAACAGCACCATACTAAAACAAAAATAATAACAACAACAACAAAAAAAAAGGTAGCTGAGAATGTAACTCAAGAACAAGGTCTGTCTGTGGACAACAGCCACTTTCATTGTTTAACCTGAAGGTAGTAGAGGGAATAGAAAAAATCTTGGGAAGGCTCCGGGTCACATTGAGAAGTACTGGTGAATAGCTGATCTCCCCAGACACTATCCTGACAGCCTGGTCATCTCTAGCAAGTGAAGGCCACATCAGAGCCAAGTCTCTGAGCCAAGAACACAGAAAGCCAAGTCTCATCTAGAGTTCTTCTTGCCCTCCATCAGGGAACAGGTCTTGCTGAACTTGCCCAAATCTCTGCTCTCCACATGCTCTGCACCTGAAGCTTCTGATGGAGAGCCACTGAACTGTCATGTAACCACATGAAAGGGTGGTGAGCTGTTTGCACTGGGCGATGGGTAAGCTACACATCAACCAATAACTTGCCAATTTGCCAGAAGCATAAGGGAGATGTTAATGCAAAGATCACCCTGACATAAGAGTATTTGCTCCCACTGAATTTATTTCCTCTCCCGCTTCATAAACAGGTCAGAAATACTTAGCCTACTTATTCCAAGCCTCACCATTAATGTATCTTTTCACGCCATCTTGGCAAGATAATCTGGAAACATTTTAGAACTCATGCTGCAGAATTCTCATTGTGTTAGTGCAAAGTCTATTCACCGCAAAACTTAAGTTGTACCTCTAATCAAATTTCACCTTGGGCCACCAGAAGTCAAACTGCTTTCCACTCTGCTTCCAGGTCCAGCTGGATGCCTCCAGATGCTGGGACACAAGAGAACACCAGTAACATTCCAATAGCAGGGAAAGCTGTTTTGCTTTAAGACTGCGGCAACTGCCTCCCAATGCTCATGATTTCAGATTTTGCTGCAGTAAAAGCTGGATATGAGAAAATCTTCCTTAATTTTTCCTGCTGAACAGAAGCCAAGTGATTCAGAAGTAAGCCACTTTCCAGGAATTAACAACAGACATTTGTTCCCCTAGCTTGGTGTGAAAGCCTGGCAATAACCTTTTGATGTGAAAAGCAATGGCTTGAAATGGCCTGCATCATGACAGAAATCCTACTGAAGACCCATTACCCCAGGAAGAAGCATTCAAAGCAACTTCACATTCAAACAATCCTGATAAAGAAAGACTATTAGTCCAGTCAGAGCAAGGTCTGGAGGGGAGAATTCCCTTTATGATAAGTATCAACAAACCAGCAACAAAAAACATTAATACATTTCACAGAAGATAGTACTGAAACAAAACAAGCAAGCATACCCTGTCCAAGAAGACAGGAAGTACATTTTTTTCTTTGGGGGTAGGGGGGGAGGTGGGGGGAAGGTCAGGGAAACGTAGGGATGGATGTTGGTGGAGTGGAGGGAAGTTGATTAAAAAACCAAAACACATGGGAAGAAAACCTAAATTCTGGTGGATTCGGAGAGCAGCGGTACTGCTTCCAAAGGACATGAAAACTGTCCTTGGAGACATATTTCTTTTATGGCGGAGGCAAAGAAATTAAAAAATTAAGTTTCTTCAGTTCCCTGAAGGCAGAAGTGTGTTCTATAAAGCCTTCACCCTCAACACTTAACAAGCAGTCATTAAACACTATAACTGCCATCTTAAAATTCATAATTTCTGCAGACTTTACCTCTTCAGAGGTGCTTTAATGCTGCTTACTCCTTACACAATTCTCAGAAAGATATAGAGGAAGAATAAGGATGCCTTTTTATTTAGGGAAAGGGAAAAAGAATCCAAAAAACCTCCAGCAGATTCTGTACATTTACTGCTCTTTGGCCAACAGCAAACTCCAGACGTTGCTACAACCAATTGCATCATAATACTACATTCACAGTTTGCTTGTAGGTTTTCTTGACCTTTCTGATCAGGACCACTGACCTTTAGGATTCAAGAATCATTGTTCCATGGATGAAATGAAGCAATTCAAGTGCAACAATGCAAATCAGAGACTTTAGCTCAATCAAAATCTGTGATTCTCATTCCATACTCCGAAGTTTCTAAGCTGTGTAAAAGACGATTAATTCCTTGTTGTAAGTCGGAATGGAAGCCCTCTTGGAAGCACAGTGCAGCACAGTTATTTTCATCTACACCTGTTAGCACAATGGTTCTCACCAGCCCATGACGCAAACTACAGTGTCCCCAAAAATTTGTTCTAAGATTAGCACAAGCAGAATCAATTCTCCTTGAAAGACATTCTAACACCAAATGATGGCTACTTTAAACAGGCTAACACTCTCCGGTGTCAGGCCAGAGAAACTTTCAGCAAATATGACTACTATATTTCCTGAAGTTAGATCAGTCTTGCTACCCATGGCTGCTACTGATGCTCACAATGCCCTTGCCAGCTCTCTTCAAGCACACACTCTCACCCCTTCACAGGAATTGCATTCAGAGGGAAAAGGAGTGGAAGAAGAATCCAGTTGTAATGTAAATGCCATTCAAAGCTTACAGAGAAGGAAGATAACTTCTTGAATCTTGTCTGCCTGTGAGAGTCTCTGCTTACCGAAAGCTTACTCAAAAGCACTGAATAAGCACTGATCAAAAAGTTTTTTAGTGAGTATAAATATTTATCTATATTTATACATTCAAGATAATATTGCAATGGATATCTAGATATGAGAAAAAGTGAGTTTATAAAAACAAGACAAAATATGCAACTATTTCCCTGATAGTTGGAGGTTTAAGTTCAGTAAGAATTACCCAGAGAGTAGTTATCTTCTCTGCATGTAAATAACTTTGAATGTGGCCTTACTTCAGATGCAGGAGGGGGCAGAGAGGAAGGGGAAGTAGATAGAGGCCTCCCTCCAGACTTAGTTGCCCTGTGATACATAGTGGGGACGAAGTTGCCTACAGGAATAACATATATGGCAGACTGAGACAGTAGACTCATGTAGCCAGAAAAGCTGACATATCTGATTTAACAAAGTCAGATGACATGTCCTCTCAACTAGATGAGGTGTGCTCTTGTCTTCTTTTAGCCACCTGTTAGCATTCCCCACAGAGAGTACAAGGCGGGGAGAAGGACTGCTGCTTAAAAACTCCTAGAATAGATTTCTTCCACATGGTGGCTACATGGTGAAAAGCAACACAAATGTGAATTCCACATTGTTTCTAAAGAAACATCTAGCCTGTGAATGATTGTGTCATTACGATTAAAAAACAAAACAAAACTGGGAGCTCAAAACATAGTCTGAAGCTTCCCCAATGATTAATGACCTTATTTTATCTTTGTTAGTCATTTAAAAAAAAAAAATGCTATGAAAACAAAGAGAAGTCAAAGCTTTGGAAGTAATATCTGATGCATCCACAAGAGATATTCCCTCCACCCAGGATTCCAGCAAGAGCAGACACTATCAAGTACTCTTGTTTCCTCCTTTGGCGGGACTTTTTGACACACAGCATCTGCACACTAAATCATCTCTTTTTTCCCTGTTCACAGTGATTATTTGCCACAGTGATCATTTGCAATTTTGCAAATGTCAAGTTGCAAGACACGGTGATCCACCACAGTGATTATTTGCAATTTTGTATACTTTGACTTGCTTTCCCAAGGAAAATGTCATCCTAGTTGCAACCTTTCTGCTCTGTCACTCAAGCTGAACTGCGGGCGCAATCTAGTAATTCCGATCAGTACCTAAGCACCTAAAGAAGATGAAGCACTATCTGTTGGATGTAAAAGCCTTCAGATATGACTCCAAACGTTAGGATGAGAGATTCAGTAGACTCAAAGTCCAGCACAGTCCTACAAATGCATACAGCAAGGATCATTAATGTAGATGGTCTACATTTGCTGTTCAGCTCTGGAGACAAAATGGTTTAATTTAGAATTCTATCTCCACATGAGCAGACCAAGAAAGCTGCTCAGTTGTCATCACATCCAGCCACAGATTTTTGCTTTTCACAATCCAAGGCCTTGCATGCAGTAAAAGAAAGTTGACCTGCTGTTTTGCTGATTAAGGATACAAATTAAACTCAGACACCAGAGTGAAAAGAGTAGGCGTATTTTACTGGGGATAACTAAATATAACAAAGTAATACAGAACACATACAATAAGAAAAGATAGAATAGTGCACTTAAAGCAAAAAAATAGGAAAATACAGGGTAATGCATCAAATCATTACTACATGAGAGAGAGAATAGTGATTAAGAAAGATGCATCACCACTTGCATACGTTACCATCATCGAGGTCTGCAGATGCTGGGGAGCCCTGGTTGCAGAGAGGACTTGGAGAGCCTTTCCCAGCAAATACGAAGTTCTATGCGATGCCTCCATCCGTAGGTGAGGCATCCAAAGTAGCTGCAAGCAGGTCCAGCCTTATATACCAAAAATCATTAAGCCAGAATAACTGGCACCTTTGTATTGAGTGGAAAATATCTGGTTTAATTCTCCTGTTGGATTCCACCCAAAGCCTGACCAGGGCTCAGGGCGGGGTGGGGGGTGGGGGAACCAAGGGAGTTTCTAACAAGGCCAAACACTCGGGTTCTCAGCCTTGAACAAGACTGAGCAAGGAGAGTTGGATACATTCTCTCAGCATTTCATCCTCAGTACTATATTCTGTCTAAGCTGCACCTTTCACTAGCGAGTATACATACTTTGTTAATGATTACATACCGAGTTAGCAGCTTCAGCTCAGGGCCTGTTGTTCAGGCTTCAATACTTCAACACTTTAGCACTTTTTACATCAGCATAGGTGGTTTGTTATAACTCAGTACAATACCTACTAGCACAATGGTTATCAGTTATAAAATATACAGGATTCATCTATAGGTCAACTCTGGCTTGGGCCTGTTGTCTAAGCCTTAGCACTACACCTGCTGGCACAGAAAAAGTGACAGGGATATAAACATTGAAATTACTGGGAAATTGTTTCAACTCATCCCCTTTGGCCTATGATCCCTTTACTCATTGAGTCAGCTCAGCAAGTGATTAATGGAAGGAGCAACTAGTGACTAGTATTTGCAAGACTTCAAATACTCTACACTGAGCTGTCCACCTGCTAACATTCAGTACCTTGCACTTGTTTGCAGATTTGTCTGTAGTTATTACACTACTCAGGCAAACCCTGGCTAGATGCCAGTTCTTAGTTGAAAGTCCGCTTACAAAATAATCTGTTAGTAATGCAGTGTTGTTTTTTTCCCCTTGGACAACACTTACATGTAGCAGTACACAGAACATGAAGCAATGTTTGAATGTATGTAGCTATTGATAAAATGCTCTGAAGTATACAGTCTATCATGTCATCACTCAAGAGCATTTGTACTTACACAGATATCTAACAGCAATAAATCTGGTTAGCATTCAGCAAAGCATCATTAAGAACAGACCCTAGTGTTAAGGAAAGCAAACCACAGTCATTCAAATACCATAAATCAGTTTCTTTTTCTCTTCTTGCAACAGAAGCCTCACAAATCATGAAGAGTAACATCTGGTATTTTCCACTTAGGTCAAGTCAGAAAATGTCATGCTATAAAAATTCATTCCAGTTGTGATCTTAATGCATACAACTGAGTCAACACTTCCTGGTAATTTTTCCAGTTACACTCTTATTTTTCCATATGTGTCTCTAAACCACTAACCAATGTGCATGCAAACATTTTCAATGTACAAAACCGCACCCAAAGAGACAATTGTGGAAAGCTGGATTTTTTGCTGAGTGTTGTTCTTTCTTTTTAAAGAAAGATACAAATAGATCCTTAAAAAAAGTGATTAAGAGAGGCTGTCTGTTGATATGGTCTATATTATACCATGATGCTAAGTTTTGTCAGTGATGGTGCATCTCACAACCAAAGGAAAGGGCAATAATAAGCGCTACTCAGCTTAACATACAAAAGCAATGATGTATCTGAATGACACCACATTTTTTTCCTTTGTCTCCCTCTACCCTTTCCATTTCAATTGAGACAGCAGCACAAACACCTTCTAGCCCACCTCAGGCTTCATTACAGACAAAACAGCTGGTGCAGGACTTGCTGAGGAAAAGCTCAAGAGGGCTTAGCTATGTGATCACACATTTCTGCCTTGCAGTCCATCGCAGCCAATTGCAATTATTTGACAGATCATACGAGAGCTACAACAGCACAAGAGCCACAAAACCCACTGCTTTTTCACACAGCTTTTCAAATTACCCACTCCACAGAAAATGAATGAATGTTGAGGTTTGAACTCAGCCGGCAGCCAGACACCACATGGCCAGCCGTTCACCTCCCCCCTCCCCGGTGAAATAGGGGAGGGACAAAAAGAAGAAAATTCATAGGTTGAATAAAAAGAAAGAATTTACTAAATATAACAAGAGAACAACAGTAACAATAGTGAGTCCAAAAGAAACGGGTAAAATGCAACAGTGACTTACCGAGCGCGGCGACTGCCCCCCCACGGCAACACGCGACCAGACCAAAAACAGCACAGGCCAGAGAGAGCCCATGCCAGTGTGTATACCCTGGGCATGACATCACATGGTATGAAATACTCCAATGATTGATCGGACCAGGCCCTCTAGCTGTGCTCCCTCTCAACCCAGGGAAAGTTAACTCTATCCTGGTCGAAACCATGACAATAACTCAAAGCAAGCCCAGAGTTCATCCATGCAAGCCTTATTTCCCCCAGTTTCCCTGGTTTGTTCTTAATTGCTAGTCTGAACTACAACAGCATCAGTTTTGCATGCCTACATTCTGCTTCATAAAACCAAGCTGAATGTGAATTCTTCCACTCCAAGCCACCAATACATGAAACTGAACAGGGCAGAACCAAGAGCAAGCTCAGATGAAGCTTGAATATTTCCATCTTCTTTTTGCAAACATTGATATTGCTCAAGAAATTCAGTCACAGTAGCACAACACAGTCCAGCAGCAAGCAGAAACACACTGCAGGCTTCCTAGATGGGTAGGGATAACAGAAAGAAATGCATGTTTAAGCACACCAACACATGAAAACCAGACAAGGATTACCTGACCCCATCCAGAAAGGGCAGGCTGCTCCCACAGACAAGAGCATCTAATAATCTCAACAACCAGAAAGGTAATGAACAGCTGAGTTTGCATAGGTATTTGACCTTCTCCAGAAGAGCATTTTCAGAGTTCTTTGTAGCCAGAAACCAGGAAAGAAGCTATATGTTGTTGCCAGCCTACATAAAATGCACAGAGCACAAAAGAAGTTGTATTTCTGACTACTTCCCACTGAAGTTTTAAGCTCACTTTATGGTTGTGCTGTGAAGCCACACTAAAATATTGGTAAAGCAATGTGGCAAGATGTTCAGTCTCTGTGGCAAGCAGATACAGAACTGGCTGAATCTTCAACCCTCATTTACTTTTAAGGATAAGAAAAATCTCCTTTGGTTTGGGTTGCAAAACGAAAAAAGACACAGGAGAAACTGTAGCTACCACATTACAGCTGCTGTCAGAAACAGACTCCATTTACTTAAGGTTTAACTCATCTTTTGCCACTAGACTGTCAGAGTTTGGATGCAAAACCAGCAGTCAAAAATTGTACTCATTTAGCAGCAAGCCAAACACAACAAAGGTGACAAAGTATCACAGTTGAAAGGGTATCTTGTTCCTTCTAAGAACATGCTTAACTACTACTTCCTGTACTATCTTGTTTGAGCTTACTTAACTTTTCTGTACAGTATAGAAAGACAAAGTGATTGGAGTCAAAGAGATTATAATATGAAGGGGTGATTGAGAAAGTACTTCAGAGAAGAAAATCCTCACAAAAAAAACCAACAAAAAAGGACCCCAGCAGGACCTTTGACTTGAGCACAGCTAGCTGGGTAAAGGGTAGAAATTCCTTCTGACTTCATAGTGCATGTAATGTACACTAGTTTTCCTTAAAAAAGACAAATATCCAGTTTAGGGTAGAAATATGCATTCCCAGGGTTGTAATCTTGATACTAGCTTTGTTATTAAAATGCTGCTATAAAACATTTTCACATGGGCTTCAAACACTTCCTTTGGCTAAAAGCCTCTGCAAAAAGAACAGGAGGAAAAAGAAGAGGAAAACAAAGAATAACTTTGAAGAAGAGGCATATGAATGTGACAAGGGACATTTGTCTTGTTTTTTGTCCCAAATGCTGCCAGACTAATTTTTTTCTTTTAGCATCACTGTTCCAGCTCCAATTAACAAATGTCTGTAAAGCTCATCAGCAACAGTCCATGTCTCTCCCAAGCTGCTGACTCTTCACATAACAAATTCTCTCAATTCTGGTTTTGAGCAAAGTTGCAGAAGAACAATAGAACTGGGACCAGTTTGGAAACATTGAGGGCTCAACCGATAAGTCAGTAAGATGTACCACTGATGTCTCCCACCCAACAAAGTAATGCTCCTCCCAGTCAGGTTAGCAGCAAGAGTTTACAGCACTCCCTTTTCCATGCAGACCACAGTGGTATCAGTCACCTATACTTACATCACAGTTCCAGCTAGAAAGCACCCAGAATTCCTGCCAACAGAGTCCAGGCCCAGTCCAGCCTGCAAACCCATCTGTCCAGCCTCTGCTCCTTTATCCCAAGAAGGGGTAATGAGCGGCTGTCAGGAATCATACTTCCTACTGCAACTATAATAGCATGCATTCAGAATGCATATTCTCCATCCAGTGTTACCTCCAGAAAACTGAGATATTAATGGATGAGCCCCTGATCAAACTGTATTTCAGCAGGTTGCTTTTTTGCACCTCACAAACACCTGTCTGGTCTTTCCAGTGATTGAGTTTAGAAAGACCAGTACTGGGAATATACTGACATGGTGGCAAAGCTGGAAATGGGCTGAGACCAAACAAAAATAGATTCCCAGAAGCTAGTCTGGATATCCTGATTCTCACAGCCATTTCTCACTTTCACAGAACAGCTATACGTTAGTTGCATGATCATAGAATAGGTTAAACAAGATCTCAGGAAGTCATCTTGTTCAATCTCCTACTCAAAGCACGGTCAGCTATGAGGTCAGATGAGGTTACTCAGTCCAGTCTTGAAAAATTCCAGAGATGGAGACTACAGAATCTCACTCGGCAACTTTCTCCACCATTTTGCTGTCATAGTGAGAATTTTTTTTTTTATTACATATAGCTGGAACCTCTCATTTCAGTTTATGTTCACTGTCTCTCACCCTTTCCAGGAATGCAAAGGACGAATGGAACATCTGTGAAATCAGAAGGAATTGTAGTCTACAGAACTTTGCTTTCAAGGGAAAATGCAAAACAGTTTTGTTTTTAATTTACTTCGTCCAGTTTAAGGGTTTACGCAACTCAAATAACTACAGGACAGGGAGAAGTTCCCTTAGCTGCCACATGTCCTCATGTACAGTCATGATCCACATAAAAGAATCCTTTGCAGTAAGCTGACGTTCATCTGTTCTATCTCACTGGACAGCCAGAGCAGTGAGGCATCTTCAAATCCAACATACCTGGTACTAGTGGGTAGGGATGGGGGGAGGAGGGGAGAAGCAAGATCGGAGGGAGGCTAAAATGACCTTGTACAGAGCAGCAGCATGTTGCTTAATCCAGCAAGACATGAAATGAGAAAACAAGGAGCTCTTTCACCTTTATAGCCAAAAGATTTCCAATGAATTCTGAATTCATTGAATTCTTCTCACTCTGCGGTCACAGATCTCTCTTTTTGTATTTCTCAAGAGACAGCTGCTAGAGTTCTGAAGTGACAGATACTCTTGGATCACACAGACCTCAGTGCTCCTCAACTGTTGCCAGCAGCATCCCTGTCTTGAAGGGATAGGCAATTCATATCCAATAATAAAAGTACCACTTAAGAAAAGCAGTCCAAAAACTTGAAACTTGTCTGGGGGTGAGGGGGATGGGATAGAAGGAAAACTTGTGGTAACTGTCAGGCTAAAACAGATACAGAAATTGAAAGAGCATGTTAAGAAACTTAAATATAATCCTCTGTGCTAAAAGCAACCACATACAGGCACCAATGAATTATAATACATTATACATTACAGATGTTGCTTATTTGAGGAAAATAGATAGGTTTTCCTCAAACAAGTAACCCTCTTGATCAAAGTGGCTTGAAACTACTGCTTCATTACCAACTGCAGGCAAGTATTTAATAGTATTTTGAGCTTAATGGCTTCCCCTTCTCAACCATCCAAGCACCCATTCCTTCACTTTGCTTTTTGTGGAAGAACATTGGCCAGATTAATCAGACACCGAGCAAGTAAATTGCATGAAGTTAAGTTCCTTCCACACACACCCTCACCTACCATTTATTATGATGCTGACCTACTATTCCAAACTTATAGACATGTTGTTTACATGATTTTGGGCGTAACTTGTGTCTTAATGAGAAGAAGTGGAGAGAAACTGAAAAAAATCCTCAATTTATGTTCAGGCTTGTGATTCAATTTTGACCATTTAGTCCATTTCCAAACTACATCAGGTCATAAGAGCAAGATGAGGGTGTTTGAAACAGGGGGAGGAAAGAAAATAAGACATTTAAATCTTGGCTTAAACCTATTCTGGATAATATGTTTGTACACTGAAACTAAGGAACAAAACTCTGTGCATGCAACTGATGAATTGAGTGGGAAGACACAGGGTCTCTCTCTCTCTCTAACTCCTATTCTAGACCAAGGGTGGAGGGATGGTTACTCTTTCAGGAGAAGACCAATTTTACAGTTACTCAGCTGTACAGAGGTAGAGAAGAAGAGTTAGGATTTTATTTTGATGCATTTGTAAGCTGGTATGCACTATACAGAGCAGCAAGCGCTGCCATATTAAACATTAGAAAGAATGCCTTAAATTACTCTAGGGGAGGAGACAGATTTAAACATAGAGGAATGCCATTTAATTTATGCACAGCTGGTTTCCACCTGCAGTTATGCATCTAGTTATAGCAACCATAACACACCACAGTCTCTCCCAACATGAGAAATAAGACTCTATGCATTCTGGCCCTATCTCCTCACACTCACTGATGGGGTGTGATGTGCTCCATGAAGACAGGAAGAGAAGTACGGATCATCATGGCAACTGGACATGGATCTGAAGTGATACAGTTTCACAGCACAAGTGAGATCTATCGCTTTGCTCAGAGAGAAGGTAAAGGACTTGTGACGAAGCAGATCCGGCATTATTTCAAACATGTCTCAATTCATGTACATCAGACCTAATGCAAAGGAAGAAGTCCTCTTCTATAATCATCCGTAGACAACTTATTTCCTTTAAATCATTGCTGAATGAAATCTCTGTCCAAATTTCTTTTATTTTAAATATTTTAAAGCAGCACAGCTGTTCAGAACATATGTCCTTGCTTCTACTGGGCTGCTTGATGACCAGCATGTAGTCTTATTCACACCATTTGGCAACAGGACAATAAACATAAGAGTTCCGGTGAGGAATACACAATACCATATGAGATGGACTGATGATGGATAAATTCTCATTTTGGGCTGTTTTCTAGTCATGGCTAGCCTAGTGTTAGATCCTCAAATAGAATCTAGGACTGGAACACACACAAATGTAGGAACAAGAGAAGATTAAAGTCTTTAAAAACTGCCAGCTGTTGAGCTTATGTCTCATCCCACACAGTGGGTTATGAGGGGGGTGAATCTTTTGAACTCCCCAAGAGCCTGTGTGCTGGTGGAAGAGCCAGTCTCTGCTCGGCAGAGCTGCAGGGCAGGCTGAGTCATGACAATGACTCAGAGGAACAATTGTGCTGGTGACTTTATTAACTGACCACTTTAGTAAATGAATAGAGACAATCTGGCAACAATCAACTCATAACCGTCCAGAGAACAAATAAAGGCACTTTGGCAATGAGACCGGTCAACGATCAAGCGATTGCCATTCAACTCCTACAAAACTTATACACGTGAATATATGCAAGAAAGAGAGAGGGCAAAAACAGGAAAGAAAGAAGAGAGGAGGAGGAGGGAATAGGAAAAGGGGAAGTCGCCACCCTTGGATCTCATGTTGTCACAGAGTAGCCAGCATGGTCCATAGGTCCACAAAGACACACATGGTGTGTTGCCTTTATATAGTCTTTTTCACGCATGTACAATAGGTTGTTGCAGAAGGTTCTCATTTTCTCTGGCTTGTACCTGCACAGTTAGGCAAGTTCTGTCTCTGAGCAACAACAGGAGGGAGGGGGAGAGAAACGGCCCACCGCCCCACCTCTGCAGAGCTTGCTCCACTTCCCCCCCCCCCGCAGGGCTTCTCACTCAAGAATTAAGAGGATGTTTGAGACATCCTCTTTACAAACAATTTCTCGTTCATGAACAGTTTGTCACAGCTTAGTGGGCAAACACACTGCCTCTTCTGTGCTGGCTACAGCTGTTTGCCATGTTCAAATACAAGCAGATAGCAAATCTTAAACAGAGTCACTGCAGTGCTTAAAGGTCACAGGTTGGCTTACTAGGCCCAGCGACCTTCAACAGACCAGAAATGTTCTTTCTAAACATCCCAAACCTGTACATGCTAATATATGTGGCCTAATATTTATCAATTATCAGCACTGTTTTACATTATTTGCAGTGGTAAACTCAGCACCAAAAAGTAACATGCCAGGAGCTACCTGGTAAAGGATTTACAAGAACTGACTCACCACAGATGTGCTGCAGTGACTATTCAGATGAAGTTACATGTCTGAACAAAAAAACAGCCTCTCCAGTTACAAGGGAAACTGACATGCAAGACCTTTTGAAGTAGGTGCAGGTTCATGAGAATGCTGTTTTCCCCACACTCCCGGAATTTCTGTGACAGCTTGCAGCAAGACAGAGCTACTGCTCCCAGCATGCCCATGAGGAGCTCCCAGTTAAGGCAGGTGCACTGCTTTTCTCGGCAGCCTGCCATGTATTGGTGATTCCATTGAGATTCAGGCACAGACTCTTACCACAATCTCTAGAAAGAAGCAGTGAAGTGCATTAAGGCATTGCTCTTCTAGCACTGCCTGCACCTAGAGAGGAGGCTCAGCTTTCTGCATCCCAGGGGAGGGAGGAAAAGCACAAAATCCCTACGTGTGAGCTAGTTAAACTTGCCCGCTGCTGTTATACTGCATAACCAGGATGACGTATCTAGAGACTGGATGATAGAAAGAAGAAAAGGAGGAAGATACTAATGTTGTGAGCCTATGAACAAAGCTGTGTATTTTCCTTTGGAATTTTCTCTAATATCCCCCTTGTTTAACTTCAAAAAAGCTCCTGTTGACAGAATCCTCATGTTTAGTAAGTCTCTCTGGATAGAGACTCTGCCTTTCCTAAACTTCCTTAGTTTATATTCACTTTTGCTGATAGTGCAGTAGTGTCATCATCCAGGCTGATGAATTCATTGAACAACACATGCAAGATGACAGGTATCTCTGTGTCATGATCCAAATGCTTTTGAGCATCCCTAGAAATAATTTCCAGCTCTTCAAGTCCAGCACACAGATCCTTCTCCTGTACCACTCACCCACCTCTGGAGCATGTACACAAGCTCGTCTTTTCAGTCTGCCCTACACAGACCGGGCTTGTATGGGAAAGGACATGTTGTTTTCAGATTTAACTACATCCAGGAGTCTTGAATTCAGCTTTCCATTTACAGCCAGAAGCCCCTTTGCAACTTACTTAGATCTTCCAGTCTTCAAGGTGTACTGGCAGCATGCTGCTATGTTGATTCAGGACTGACTCAATGCACATCGAGCACTTCCCCTGATCTTGTGGTTCAGCACATCCCACTTACAAGATCATACCCAGTTTCCAGGATGACTGTGTGACCAGCCTCTTGTGAAAAATGCATCAATAACAAAACTGAATTCCTGCTTTCTCAAACACCTGCCTTTGACTGTCCAGAAGGACATTTTTTATGCCCCGAGTAGCTTATAAAGTTATCCACCACAGAAGAGAAGCACAGTGTATATTTTATCAGTAGTGTGATGACAGCTTTCTGAAGTCTGTTCACAACACAATATTCGCCCCATGAGGAATACCACACAGCATGTTACATCTCAGGGCATGTAATATTTTTAGAAATGCTAGCCATTGAAGTCTACAGAATTCTGAAATACATGAAGATGAGTTTCTCCCTGTCTGCCACATTCTTGAGGCAAATGCATGATACTGAGGCCAGAACCCCAAGCATGGACTGAACTCCCTGGCACAGTACTAGGTAATGCCTAATAAAGCAAAGGAGAAACATGGTGTACTACAGACTTCCAGGGAGGGCACAGACCTGAGGGACCTCTAGGCCTCTAAGAAATAAAGGCACTGATGTACCATATGCTTACCTTTCAAACCATTGTCCTAACTCAAGGGCCTAGCCTGCACCAACTTTTCTTCACTGCCCATTCTACAGCATAGAAAACACAGCTCCTAACCTGAAAAAGACAGAAATGTTTTTACCAACACACATCCCGCAATGTAGGCATGCCCCTCAGATAATGTTTTTTAATTCCCCTCTCGCAGAAACACCCCCCACAATTTTGATAATACAGACTGCCTTGATTTGGCATTTGATTGCAAATGTTTCATGCAGTCTGAGGACTTGACTTAATTCCTTCTGAGAGGTAGAGAGACCTGGAAGGGCTGTGTCAACATTCACAGTTGTCAGGAGAAAGTGGAAAGGCACCATCCCTTCCAGCTCACAGGGTATGGCTGGGATAGAGCCTCATGACTTTAAGGGGATTTTAAATGGAAAAAAACACCCACATTTTTCCCCAGCATAGCCATATCCATGAGTTGAGGGCACCTTTCCTCCTCTCGGGTAAAGGATTACCACAGAAAACAAACATACCCCTCTCCAGTATTTGAAGTACAGTGCAGGCTGATGGGAGTAAATAGGTAGAACCTAACTTCTCTTCCCCTAGCATTCCATGAGAACAGTAGCCCAGATGTTATGGGCACTACCACTCTGGCCTGATAGTGTCTCAACCATTCAGTGTTCAAATGCAGCATTCTCAGCCACTGGTCATCTGGGGAACTCTCTCTCAAACATGAAGTACCTCCTACACCTGATCCAAGCAACAATGCTTGGTACAGGCTTGGTAAGGCATCACAGGCCTGTTTCTGTGTTGGGCCACATGTTATTGCAGCAGCTATTGCAGCAGCTACAGACTGGTTCTAGGGGAAAAATAAGAATTGGAAGGTTGCATAAGAAAGCAGTGAAAACACTAAAAACACACTTACATAGAAAGTCTAGACCTTGTAAGGGAACAACAGGAATTTATACTGCTGTGCCAATAGAGAACAGAGTCCCTTCAGATGTTAGACAGACCTGATGCAAATTAGCACATGGGGTTGTAGCTTTATGAGGAACCCCCGTCACAGTAATGTTATCTTGCATTATTTCTTCTTTCCTCTTCTCTTTGCCTCCAATCTCTCCTCATCTATTTCTTGCTAGGATATGGTTATCCAGGTAGTATCAACAATAGCAGTATTTACTTAGCAGGTTACTTTTTTCTCTCTGGTCCATCTACTTATCTGGATCCTTAGAAATCAGCATCTCCTTAGCTATATCTACTTGTTTTCATGCATGCATGCATGCTTGATAGCAGCCAGTACAGGATCTCACTCCATGCATAGTGTAGGATACAGTATGTCAGATATTAAGATCACAGAGAACTTCCTTCATACATCTGTATTTACACTGGGACATCCAATCCCCAAACAAGTTGGGGATAAGACAAAGATGCAACACTGTTCCTATGGCTTTGGGTGCACCCCAACTCAAGCTGAGATTCACACTGCGCAGCGTACTACGAACTGGATTCCCAAGGATCTTCTCTGAACCTCTGGCATGGACTTCCTGAAGACAGGACAAACACGAATATCAGCACAAGCCAGCAGATGTGTTTGGCTGCCAGGAGATAACAGCTTCTCATAAACATGCATTTGTTCTCAAAATGTTCTACCTTAGCCTCACATCAAGCCTTTCTTCAAAAAGCCCTTCCAAACTTTGGCATAAAGGTTGCTTTCTTTCAATCAACATAACCAAAAATCTGGGAAAGCAGTATTTTTTGGGGACGCTATTGGCAGAAGAAATTTCAAGCCTGATTAAGCCCAATTCTAAGCACAGACAGCATGGAATCAGATAGACCATTCAACAGTTTATTGAAATCATCAACTTCAAGAAGGATTTTTTTTGTTGTTTTTTAATTAAACATCACCTGAGAACCAAGTGCTTCACAAGTACAAGCCCACAGAGCTTTCAGGGAGGAAGAATAAGTTTTGAATTAACATATTAGGTATTTCAGACATCATACATTTCCATTCAGGTGTAAGCTTAGCTTCTCAAGTTGAAGTAAGGGGGTCTTATTTCATATGGACAGTTGCTTTTGCCTAATCCTCTACTAACTCAAGAAGCATGCAACACACACAAAAACTTTAGGCTCCTATTTCAAACTAGCCCTTACACCTGGTTTCCAGAGTTGATCAAGGGTTAGGGTACATTGGTAAACAAAGAATAACTGATAAAAAGCTGTTTTATTTTCTGTCTCTCCTAAAGTGCATTCTCCTGGGGTATGCAGATTTCCCCTCTCTGGGATTAACCCATGTTAAATACAGTCAGGAGGACTTCACCAGATCAGTTAAAACGAATGGATAGCCATATAATGTTCTTCTGTTCATCAGACAGCACAGCTAACAAATAAACATGACAAAAAACCAGTAAACATTTTGAGACCAACCAAACTGCAGTTCAAAGGTCTTCTTTGGAAGTAGTAGACACATAATAGAACTCACCTGGGAAATATAAACCTGAATCTTTAAAAACTCTCCAAAAAGATGCCTTTGGATTTCCATTTGTCAAGTAAAACACAAAGGCAACATCTGTACAACAAAAAAACCAACATGACACCACATGCTTAAATAAAGTAGAATATGACCTGACATCACCAAGGTTTATGGGAAAATTTTCTCTATTTCTACCAGCATTAGGACAAGATGACTGGAAACCAAATAGTCAGATCTCAAAACACAAAACATCTTCAGAGAGATATTAAGCATCTTTTACTGGCTCAATCAAAAGCATATTCAGAACACTTGCTATATCATTACACTCAGTTAAGCGCCAGTTTCAAAAGCACCTTTAGCATGAGAGCTCCTTAGGTTTGCCTTATAACATCAGAGCAGATATAACAGCTTCTCAACTGCACCAAACACCAGTTTGACAAAAGGGTGTCTTGCAGTTGCAGGGGTACACAAATTTACTGTCCCTTATTTTAGCTAAGCCATCCAGTACTGTCCACTTTCCCATCCACCATCCCATTTATTATGGTTAATCTGGAAAAGGAGATAGAATAAACTCCTGTCCTAAACACAGGAAGAATGAAATCAAAGCACTGTAAACTTCAGAGTTAAAATTACAAACGCTCATCACTGGTGTATGAAGAGGAAGAACTTATTTGGACTAATTTGTTTTTCTGAAAAATTACTCAACTAGAATGAATAGATTTACACCAATGAGAAACAAACTCTACCAGTCCCTCTATAAGATACTGAAAACTTCCAAACAATATAGTCTACATGTCATTTCCTGTATCTCTCCTCAGAAATGCTATTTAAGAAAAGTAAAATAGGAACACTTGCATGAAAAAAGGATCTTTGTATCCAACAGCCTCATCTTCCCCCACTGATTAATCTTTCCTGAGGGCTCAAAACTGGAGCTGCCAATAGAAAAGGAAAGCATACAATCAACTTAACTGAGCACAAGAGTGACATTTACCTTATAATGAGAAAAAGAGGGCCTGCTGTACAAGTTTGAAAAATGCACAACTGATCTGCATAAAGATGTGTGTTGACTGAGTTAAATTATCATAAATTAAAATACGGCCCCATACCCCAGAAAAGTTGATGGACTGCACAGGCAATAAGTAGGAAATGGATGCAAGTAAGATGAGGAAAATACATGGACAGTACAGTCACATAACGCCAGGACAAGGGGTTCAAACAGTCAAAAATTCCTACAACAATGCCACAGTTAACCACCTTCCTACACAACAAAAAAGGAAGGACACTATCAAGAATAGCAGTCAAAGACTTACAGGCATCCTAAAGTGTCATATTTTCACCATTGGTACAAAAAAAAAAAAAAAATCATAAGAGGGAGGGAGGGGAGGGAGGGAGCTTTTCAGTCCTCCTCCACAGAGGAACGACCAAGAAGTCTGAACCTGTAAGCAAATTGATCAACTGTTTTTAAGGCAACTAACACAATGTCATGCTTTGGCTATCCCTACTACATACAAGATGACAGCCTTGATATTGCCAAGCTGAGCAATACACACATTCCAACTCTCATTCTCATTTTCATCTTTCCATATGACAGTACAAACCATCTACACTCAATAGTGAGGTCCAAAGCAGTAATTTTAAATATCAAGACATGTGCAGGCACATGAAAATCCTCCACAGCACTTACTGTTGACTACCTAAGCACCTTCAGAAACCTGGTTTTGTATGACAAAGGACAATTCTGTTTCATAACAGCTGTAATATCCATGTGAACTGCCATGCAATTAAAGCTCACATATGCAGTTGTCTTTTCTTACCAGTCATTATTCTCTGGGCTTCATATGGTTCCATATAGCCAGTGTTCTCCCCTTTTCCCATTCTGTTCAACTCGCTTTTGGCATCGAATGGATCTGAGTAGTCATCAGCTATCAATACCTGAGAGACAGGAAAGTAACTGTTATTAGAATCTCCAGTCAGATGTGCAAACCAGAAGGCAGTAACACCCTACGAGCAAAAAAAAGTTTCAAAAAGCAGCATCCTATGCCATCTTCAATGTACAGTCTAAGTTCAGAAGAAAAATACACAATTGCCACAAATCAATTAATAAATGCTGCTGAAATAGAAATGTGAAATAGAAGTTCATGCCAGAAGTCCCACAAAGACAGACACTATATCAAAAGGTCTCCAACTAGCACAAGATATGGAATTATTGGGATGGACTAATTAGAAAGATCTAATCAGTCAGCACATTCAATCCAGTGCAATTCTTATCACAGAGGTTTGCTAATATTCTGCAAAAAAAGCACACCTGCGTTTACTTTACCACCGCAACTTTTTAGGTTTATCAGCTACAACTGAAAATATTGCTAAAAATTTTTCACAGAAATACACAAAGGCTATTCTTTTCATTGCATTAATAAGATGCTTTGTAGTTTTAGATGTTAATTGAAAAGGAACAAGACACAAAACAAGCTTCTTGTTTAAACTTAATTCCTTGAACCCATCTGTGCCATTCCTTCTCTCAAAGGAACATTATATTTACTTATGTTTTGTGACAGGACAAAAGGCAGCAAAAAGAAATTATCCATCAGAAGAACAAGCTTCCTCCCTCCATTAGGAGACTAGAAAAAAATGAAGGTTAGAAAATCTCATCCCTTACTCTACATTACCATGCTCCCCTGGACCCTGCAAAATCATTAATGTATGCTGTTTAACTCCCATTGGTTATATAGACTTTTTAATCTGCTGATTAAAGTAATAAAAATCATTCCTCTCTGTCTTTGAAGGGGTAGAGTTAATCTTGCTTTCTAGAAGCTGGCAAGGGGACCAAGGTGAAGAAAAAAATCCTTATATGAGAATTACTGCAGAGCACAGACATGTATGTAGGGCAGGCAAAAGAGTCTGAAGCAGAGAAAGCAGAGGCAGGCCTCAGCATCAAAATCCCCATAGAATAATTCATGTGGGAAAGGACTCCAGGAGATTACCCTGTCCAAACCCTCACTCAAAGCAAGCCTAGAGGGTTCTGCCCTGAAGGCCTGCTGTCTTTAAGAGGGATTTTTTTCAGCCAAGACTCCTTCTGTCCCACCAGTTACTTCACATCTTTAAGACCAGCACCAGTAAGACTAAAAGCAGACTGCTATCCAACAGCTTCACTCTTTTCAACAACCAACCAGTACATTTCCAGCTATGAGACTGAAGCTGCATCTGCTTCTGTCTCCCACTGCCAGCATATCCCACCAGACAGAGCAAAAAACAGGACACACAAGTATTTCCAGATCAAATACATGCATAAATGCCATGGAGTAAATGAACACTGTATAAGGAAAGACAGAGATCTCCTTTAAGATTAGGGAACAAAAAATCTAACACACTTCAGAGTCACTACTCGGGCCATACAACAGTGCCACACTGATTTTATACTACTTATTTTGCTTAAAACAAAACAAAACAAAACAAACAAAACAAAACAAAACAAAAAAAAAGTCAACCAAAACCCCCCACCACATTCCTCAGAATAAGCTCCCAACCCCTGGACTACAGATCGCTCACAAGCACATCCCAAAGAATGGACCTTTTAGAAGATGTATTTATTATCACTGAATATACAAATGTGAGTGTCAGAGCAAGACTTAGCTGTGCTACAGTCACAGGTTAACAGCTGGGATACTAAATTATAAATTAACTGTGTTTTCCTCCACTGAAAGTTTAAAGTGACGGGAATTTTCTGTTTGACCAGAAACCACCAGAATGACATGGATAATAGAGGGAGGAAAAAATAATTCTTTCTCTCATTTAGTGTCCAAAATCACCACCCCATTATGCAAAAAACAGTTAACCTAAAAGAAAAAAGTGCCCTCACCCATATCTGGCAATATATGTCCAAGCAGCAAATCAAGTGACAGCAGCTGTACACACTTAAGACAAACCACAATGTGTATCATGCAGTAGTAATTGCTCCTAGTCACAAGTACAGGTTTATTTCCAAAAGTGCTGCAGTTGAAATGCCATCCATTTAGTCTTTTGATGCAAACCTGCCAAGAGCTGCTGGATGGTAGCATGAGCTGTCTGCTGGTCTTCTATTACAAATGTTGACAAGTAATACTTGCCAATCCTTAGCATAACTGTACTAAAACATGAAACAGAAAGCAGTCGAACAGTTATGAGATATTTCTTCTTCCTCATTTGCCAGAAATATACTAGGAGGAAAATTAGACATACAAAATGCTGTCAAACAAGATAAAAATCAAGACTGATTTGCTTTAAGCATAATAGTAACATTCAAGATCTTACTGTACTGAACATGAACAAAAGGACTAAAGTAACTAACTTGTTATTCAGAAGTCTAACAAAACAAAAGCTGCTTTCTAACAAGGAAGTAAGAAGGTCCATTCCCACATTATTTCATTATTGTATTTATTACATTTTATTATCTGTAAATCTGTATCAGATCAGAGTGAGGCTGGAAATGTATCCACTACAGTAATGAGGAAAGGTTGAGCAAGCTGGGATTGTTCAGCCTAGAGAAGAGAAAGCTCAGGGGGGATCTTATCAATGTCTATAAATACCCAAAGGGAGTGTACAAAGAGGACAGAGCCAGGCTCTTTTCAGTGGTACACAGTGACAGGACAAGAGGCAATGGGCACAGATTGAAACACAGGAGCTTCCATATGAACATCAGAAAACACTTTTTCAACTGTGCAGGTGACTGAACACTGGCACAGGTTGCCCAGAGAGGTTGTGGAGTCTCCGCCCTTGCATATATTCTAAAGCTGTCTGGACATGGTCCTAAGCAACTGGATCCATTTGGCCCTGCTTTGAGAGGGGGGGGGCTGGACAAGATGATCTCCAGAGATCCCTTCCAACCTCAACCATTTGTGATTCTGTCCTTGCAGTAAAGGCTAAGCCCCTGGTGCCAATTTCAGTCATTACCAAATGTCTTTAGGTAACTATTTCAAAATGTGACTTTAAATACAGATGGGGAGACAAAAGTTAAAGCACCAAGCTCAGACTAACTCTGCTCCAGATCACATACCAGCCACCTCTCATGCCACAGGATGCTCAGAATACAGGATGAACAGACAGAAAAACACATGTTAATTCTTGCTGTCTAGGAATAGGACAGAGACACAAGATTGAAGTGTCTATGATTACAGATGTCACCAAACAGATTACAGCTGAACAATGCAAGGGAAGACAAACACAGGCACTTTTAGAAAGAAAAATGTATCTCTTCTGAGTTTTTGCCTAGAACTTTTAACCTCCCACATAAGATCCTTTATCCCTCACCCTCTCAGTCCAAAAGGAATGAGCACTTTGTACCATGCAAAGAATCCAGAGATTAAGCACATGAAGCCTGTGTTCCTAGCAGGAGTGAGAATCTCTTGGGTTTGGGAAGATAGCCCTGCACAGAAACATGCCACAGTATACAAGACCATCTTGCACGGTCTCCTGTGAAGCAAGAGAGGGTACATATCGAATGAGTGGTGCAACAGAGCTGATCACAAAGGCCAAGTGAACATGGTTCATAAACATTAGATACACAGGTTGCATGGAAAGGGGTGGAAATAGGACAAAGTTCCACCACCCTGCCCAGTTCTCTTATGGGATTTGGACTGCAGTATTAGCCTTTTTCAGAATAAGGCCATGTGGAACATAATCAGTTACAGTCTCCAGTAAGTTCAATAAGCCCATCTTAGTTCAGAAGGGGCAAGTCAGTCTTCTCACTTGAATCCAATAACTGAGGTACTTTCTTTCAACGGTTTGGATCTGCTTACTGCAAGGGTACACACATGATACACTCTTCCAGAAGACTACCACTGCCTCCCTCAATCTCCACGTGTCCAACTGCTTCACACTCCTTCCTGATAGCCCTTCTCTGCTTGGATCTCTCTGCGTCCAATAGTCTGAAAATTTGGATGGTTCCCTGAGCTGAGACTGTTCCAAGCTGTGCAACACACTGTGCAGATAACAGGCATACTTGAATATATGTATGAATATATGCCAGGCATACTTCACACCAGAACTGAACAGCCTACCACATCACTTCAAACAGCCCTAATATCACTAAGACTCCACAGTCTCAGGTAATAACTGAATAAGTTATTATGAATAAGACTGTGATAGTCCCTTAATCATGAGACTGACACATGTGGAAAAATGCATTTCTGGCTGCATTATAGCAACATGAAATATATGGAAAAAATGCAGCTTGCTGCCTTTATGTATGGCCTTACCCAAGCCATTCATGCAGGTTCAGAAGACCAGTGGCCACCAGCATCTTTTTCTTGAGACCTTTGATTCAAAGGCAGAGCCATATGCCCACAGGAACTACATGCAGACTGTTTCAGAGTAGAACCAATTGTAAAGAGTAGCAGCTTGACACGTTGCTGCAATGGATAAACATGGGAATAAGACACAGAGTAACATTTATAGTTTAGGATCTCTATTAACTATATACTTTGATATAACTAACTCCAACACTGCCTAAACATCTTTCAAGTGTTTTCTCTGGCCACCTCAAAATACCAGTTGCAAGACTATTAAATACACCTGACTTGTTCTCACTTGAAAGATCACATAAAATTTAGACCTTCCATATACAGAAATAAGACAAACGTCTTCCCAATGTTTACTGAAAGGTTTTAGTTATATACAGATATTAATTAAATTGGCCAATGTGACGCCCATATATAAGAAGGGCCGGAAGGACGATCCGGGAAATTACAGGCCTGTCAGCTTGACTTCGGTACCCGGGAAGCTGATGGAGCAGCTCATCCAGAGTACCATCTTACAACACCTGCGGGACAACCAGGGGATCAGGCCCAGTCAGCATGGTTTATGAAGGGCAGATCATGCTTAACAAACCTGATCTCCTTCTATGACAGAGTGTCCTGCTTATTGGATGAGGGAAGGGCTGTGGATGTAGTTTACCTTGACTTTACGAAGGCCTTTGACACCGTTTCCCACAG
>ML997692.1:1035484-1104041 GCA_010365825.1 Otus sunia
TAGGGTTGACATAGAGCTGAGGGACATGGTGTAGTTGGGAACTGTCAATGCTGGGTTAATGGTTGGACTAGATGATCTTCAAGGTCCTTTCCAACCTAGATGATTCTGTGATTCTGTGATTCTCTAATAATGTTCCATGGAGCCTAAGCACTTTTATGTGTCCTTAAAATTTCAGATAGCATTACCATTGTCTATTGTAGTGTCAGAAAAGTACTTGTTTCTTACATAATGGGGGGAAAGCTTTCAAGGCAAACAGCTTTAGTCCTTCTGCTTAGCTAGCAGCCAGAACTCTGCACCACACAACTCTGAGGTGCATTGCACATAAACAAAGGTGTGGGGTTTTTTTCTTATATGAGCATAGAATTCATACATAGACATTGTTATCAGGCCTTTCTAAATCAAGTCAGCAAATATGCTGTCCTGAACAACTTCCTACCTGATTGCTGCTGCCACACAATATTTACATGCTTTTGCACTGGATCAGCTCTGCCTGTTCAGAACTGAGCTATCTTCTACAGCATCAGATATGTCCTGTAGAAAGGGATCTTGCAACTTGCAGTGTCTTCTGCATTCAATATCCAGAAGTGTTGCACAGCTCTGCCTCCACTGCACAGAGGGAGTGAAAAATGCTGCTCATTGAGAAATAATTATCTTTTAAAGGACAAGCATGCTACAATCCCAGCTTTGAAATTCTAACAACTTCCTGCAATGGAGTATGACACAACTGTTCTTTGAACAGTGTTCCAGGTTTCTAAGCTGCAAACGCAGGCAGAGAACTGTTTAGGTTCAAAAAAGCATAATAAGTAAGAAAATACACAAAGTATCCTTTCACATAGACACTTTCCCCTCAACTATTACTACTTTCATGAATTTACACAGAGGAGAATCACTCAGGAACACTTCAACTCATTCCTTTAGATACTCAGTTCACCAAGTCATTTGTCCATTGAATGGATATTAAGCTGTACTGGGTTTGCATGGCAAGGTTTTGGTAGTGGGGTTGGCTACAGGGGTGACTTCTGTGAGAAGCTGCCAGAAGCTTTCCCTGTGTCCAATAGAGCCAATGCCAGGTGGCTCCAAGATGAGCCCACTGCTGGCCAAGGCTGAGACAATCAGCAAAGGTGGTAGCGCTTCTGTGATAACATATTTACGAAACAGGGAAAAAGACTGTTCAAGGACAACTGCAACCGAAGACAGGAGTGAGAATATGTGACAGAAACAACTCTGCAGACATTAAGGTCAGTGAAGAAGGAGGGGAAGGAAATGCTCCAGGTGCTGGAGCAGAGATTCTCCTGCAGCCTGTGGTGAAGACCATGGTGAGGCAGACTGTGCCCCTGGAGCCCACAGATGTCCATGGTGGAGCAGAGATCCACCTGCAGCCCATGGAGGACCCCATGTTGGAGCAGGTAGGTGCACCCAAAGAAGGCTATGACCCTGTGGGAAGCCTGTACTAGAGCAGGCTTCTGGCAGGATCTGGGACCCAAAAGAGAGGGGAGCCCATGCTGGAGCAGGTTTGCTGGCAGGAGTTGTGACCCTGTGGGTGATCCATACTAGAGCAGTCTGTTCCTGAAGGACTTCACCCCATGGAAAGGGCCCACACTGGAGCAGTTCATTAAGAGCTGTACCCCATGGGAAGGATTCATGTCAGAGAAAGTTCGTGGAGGACCATCTCCCATGACAGGCACCCCACACTGGAGCATGGGAAGAGTGTGAGGAGTCCTCCACGAGGAGGAAGGAATGGCAGAGACAACATGTGATAAACTGACCCCATCCCCCTCTGCTGCTGGGAGGAAGGAGGAGAAATTGGGAGTAAAGTTAAGTCCAGGAAGAAGGCAGGGGTGGGGAGAAGGTATTTTAAGATTTGATTTTATTTCTCATTATCGTAGTCTGATTTGATTGATAATAAATTAAATTAATGATCTCTCCCTGTTCTTATCTCGACCCATAAGCCTGCTCTGCCCTGTCCAGTCAAGAAGGGGAAAGAGAGAGCGGCTTTAATGGGCACCTGGCATTCAGCCAGCATGAACACACCACATAAGCCAAGTTTCTTGTTTATTCTTACACACATAGAATAGCCACTAGGTTGTTCTGGCACATGTTGTTCTGGCTAGCCTACACTCATTTGTTTGACACAGGAGAGCTAAGTTGTTAATGTCTCACAGGCCAGCACTAAAGATAGAAGCCAGTAATTTCTTATCCTCCATACTGGAGGAACTAAGCTGCTTCTGTCATGAATTCTAACAGAGCCTGCTCTCCCTTGTTTGAAGATAAACTTCAGTGTTAAAGCCCCAAAACCTGCCTGATTGTACTAACTAAAAAAAAAATCCACCCACCAATTTGAACTCAAAGATACCTGGCAATGGTGACTCTCCCTTGGACTTCTGCTGTAGAGGTTAGTCACCTCACTATTAAAGATGCATGGCAATTTGGGTTTGTCTGCTTCGACTTTAGTCAGTGCTTCTACCTCTATGCGTCAAAGCTTCCTGAACACCAGACACAATGTATCTCCATGATTACTTTTACAACCTATGCCTGGAATCTTGCAAAATACCGTCATGCCTGCCATTGCATTCAATCTCCATCTCCTTTACTCCCTGAATCAGTTAGTCTATAATTTTTTTCCTGGGAATTTCAACTAACAAGTCTGTCATTATTCATACTTTGCTCTTTGCCCTTTATCAGCAACCACATCAAACAAGTACCTTCCTGAATTTCCTCTCCATTCTAGTAACTCTTTCATGTTTAATAAAAAAACTGAGCTCTTCGGCCAACTCTTTACTGATGATCAGTCACAAGTTATAAAATTGCTCATTGAAGTTGTTGAAAACAACACCTCTCACTTCTCAGTTAACACAGAAAGGTAAGCACCACTCTATCCTCATTTATGAAAAAGAAAAAAACAGAGGTGCTGGAACAGAACACATGCATTTAGTGGACACTATTGGATTATTAAATACTAACATACTTCTATGATGACAGAACTATATGGCAACCAGATCTTTTTTCATTACCAAGGTACTTATCAGCTTAACCTATGCTACTCACAGATTTTTTTCCCCTCAATGTTTTTAACATTTCTGCCAACTCTTCTGAATTTTGGACCTCTAGTTTTTGGATACCATTTGATACCTCTAGTATATCCAAGATGGATATAGTAGAGGGGACATTTACTGACTCCTCTACTATATCCTTCTTACAGAAGTGTATTTCCACTTGTTTTATTTGCCACTGAACTAGACACACTCTGTTAATTAAATTTCTCATTTTTTCTCCTCTGTGAATAACAGGTACAGGAAAGAAGCAGTTCTCTGTCTGCCCACTATGACCACCTGCTTTCCAGTTTACCTGCCAGGCTTTACATTTCAGGTCTATGAAATAAGAGAGATTTAATTTCAATTACTGGGAGAAAATAACACAATTGAACAAAAGGTAAGCTATGTAGCTCCTCACAACCAAATCCAGTTGTGGGTAGGTGCAGGCACACTTACCTTGTGTCGTGTAGGGACAATTTTATTATTATGTTAAGATTTCCTGCTTGTCACCTATAGTTCTCACTCTCAAAAACAGAAAAAAATGTGACTATGACATGAGTGTTCTGCATGATTTTTTTAAAAAAATTATAGGCTGGTCATTCAAAACAAGTTTTAGAACCTGCAACCAGAGCTTGGGAGCAGCACAGAGATTTATGACCACAGGAGGTAGTGGGTTACCTAGCAACAGATGCAGTTTCTGCTTTGAAAATTGCACCTGTAGGATCTAAAATTGAAAGATAACTGAAGGGGGGGGGGCGGGGGGGAGAAAAAAAAAAAGGCATTTGTGGTTTTAGCACTTTGCCCCAAGCAGTTACTTTCTCTGAAGCATGAAGCAGCTGAAAGTATTTCCCTAAGAGCAGATACATGGTATCAACCCTGGGAATGGAAAGACTGAATACACTGAGACTGTAACACAGTGAGACTGTAACTTTAATCAATCACTTCCACAAAAGAAGTTGCTTCCAGTCAGGACCTACACCTAGAATGACAGAAAATGTAATAAATTCTAGACTTTTAATCTTGTATCATCACCATCGCAATCTAATTTATTTGAAATTCCACCTGGACAGGATATAATTTATCAAGCTGTCATGGAAATGTGCCACAATGCAAACATGTTACATGAACATGTACATACAGATCATTTAAATTGATAACATTCAGCACACATTTAGAACTCCTGTGATACAACAATTACACTGAAGTTGTAAATGCCAATTTATAAAATGGAGAAATATTAGTTTCCAATATATGAAAAAAAAAAAAACCTGTACTCACAGGACTAGAGGTGGGAGGAATATGTAGTCTGCTTACAAAATAATTAATGTTACTTCCCTCTGTAAATCTCCCCAGCTGTATCCTGAGCTCCTGAGCCCAGCACTGTCCAGTGTTTTGTTTACAGAATTTTGTTACTATTTGTAGAGAACAATCAGTAACAGATAGGAGAACAGTTGCAACTGAGTCAGTAGCTAAAGAGTTTGTATCAGTTACCGGCCACTTGGAAACACAGTTATCATGGAAGTTGTGATGTTGTTGTAACACAGGACTTTGAACTACTTCACCTTTGACGCTGAACTTCGAGTCAGAGAAGTTACACGGAACACATGACAAATTGTCTCCTTGAAAACAGGCGGTCTGACTCAGGACGACATAAGATTTTTTTGGTTTTGATTTTTCATGTCTGACTGTTCCATACCGAATGCTATAGGGCTGAGGCCACAACTTTGGGTCACAAGCACAAGGATCCTCAAGTGGCTCTAGGGCTCCCCAAGCACCCCCTCAGAGACTCACAATCTGTTCTGCAGGAGCATGCCAATCCAAGAGCCTTGGCACAGTCATGAGGTTGGCAGTGAACTGTGCCCCAGAGCAGGGCTAGGCACGCCTGCAAACTTGTCCCATCAGAAGGGTGGTAAGTTTGAAAACCCAGAGGACAGGGCACCACCACTTCATGTGTCAGCCTTGCACATGCCCTACCTGCCCTGAGATATTTAAAAGGGCCAGGCCACCCAGTGAAGCATGGTGGAGAGAAGTGGCTGCACCATACACATTCAGACAGAAGCTAATCCCCCCACCAAGAATCTCTCCAGGGGCTGACACAGTCCCAGCCCTGCTACATAGTCTATGGTGGAGGAAACAGGAGCACAACACTTACTTTATCTTTCACGGCAGAGGGGACAGAGGTTGCCAGCTGCTTGGAGTCCTTGTTGAGCTTCTTGCTTGCTCCACCGCTGCCACCAACAGTGTTGATCTTGATAAGCTGGTGCTTGGGGAAGATGTACTTCATATCAGGTGGCATCACTGGGCAGTGCTCATTGTGACTTCGAAAGAGGTGCGGGGAGCTGGCTGTACAGGTGGCAGGGGCCACGGTGCAACACGACGAGGAGGAGAAAGCCTTGGGCACCGCTTTGCCCAAGTGTTCCAGCATGGAGTAGTCTGGGTGGCACATGGTGCGCAACTCGCACAGGGATGAGTCGGGCCCGCTGTATGGGTCCTCGAAGTCAAGGTCTTTCTGGGCACGGTAGGCACAAAGCAGATCACTTGTGTTGTCGCACAGGCAGTGGTGTGGAAATTCAGGCGAGGTGTGGTGGTGAAGGCAGAGGTGCGGTGGCCCATCAGGGCAGGGCGCGCTACCAGCACCATTGCATTTCTCTCGGTAGTCGGGCCACGGAGGCTGCGGGGGACTTTTGGTCTTGTTACTGCCCAGGCTGAAGTACTTATTCAGCCATTTGGCCATCGTCTCTCCCGGCTGTGGCCTCTCAGCACCATACACTAACCACACTAACCCCGGCACCTCACACACCTGCCCCATTCACCGCCACCACCCGCATGGAGAAGCAAAGCGGCAGGGCGGGCCAGACGCCCCCCGCCGCGCACACACCACTCTTCTGCTGCCCACGACTCGCAGGGCCCCCGCTTTCGCCCCCGACTTCCCGGTGGAATGGAACCGTTCCCGGCCCGAGCCAGGTACTCGCCGCAGCTGCGCGCGCCCCGCCACCGCCCGCGGCTCCGCGGCTCTCGCGAGCGCAGCCCCCTCTCCCCCGCACTGGCAGCGCAGCGCGGTCTGACCTCATCACGCACCCAGGAGGCGGGGATGCATCTGCATGCAGGGCCTCTCCGCCAAGGCCCGCCCACCGCCGGCGGCGGGGAGAGACGGGGAGAGGCGGGTGGGGCCGAGCCAAGCCAAGCCAGGTGCCGTGCCGTGCCGTGCGCTCCGAAAGGGGCCAACCCGGGGTTCATTGCTGTCTCCTCGTAAGCTCTGGGAGGGACGGGGTGCGCCAGCAGCAGCAGAAGCAGCAAGCGTCTCTGGGGAGCGGGGAAGGGGCGGCACGGCTTCTTCCTGCGCTGCGTGTCAGAGGGGATGCGGCGGGGCCGTGTCAGGCCCCGCCATGCTGTATCGGGTGGGACCCGCCGAGGCTTCCGCTCTACGTCTGTGAAAGGCCGCGGAGTAGAGCTGCTGCTGTGCGCAGGCAGGAGGCACGGGTGCCTTTCCTAGCGGGCCTGAGGTTCAGCAGCCCCTGTTGCCTAGATGGGCGGGACATCTGCAAGGCAGGGTGATGTGGTCTCAGTCACTGCCTGTCTAATTTGAGCTCTGACTTTTCTAGTACTGTTACCTATGTGTCCACCTTCCCCTCAGTGGGATATGGGGTCTTAGACTGGGCCCAGCTGGCCCCTATCGAAGGGTACCAAGCCCTGTTGTTGTCTAGGGCTGATGCTAAGCAAACAGGATATGTGTGTTTTCTTGGTAGATGCCTTTCCCAGGTGTGTTCCTAGCTAAGGGCTACAGTAAATCAAATGCAGAGATGATACCTGGGTGAATCATGCTGCTCAGCTTATGTATTGCCAGGAGGGTTTGTCATCTTATGAACCACCACAGTTGTGACCAGTATTGGTCTTTTTATCGTTATCCATCTGCCCAAAGGTAAAGAGCTACTAGGGCAGCTCTTCCCAAGTTCTTTCTGCCCAGCTGTGACGGTCGCCCAGCTGTGACAGTCTAAATCTTTATTCCCCATCCTGATTTGGTCTGGCCTTAGAAAAGGCTGGAGAGTTTGAATGGATGTTCAAGTGGGGATAGGAATATCCTTAGGCTGATGTTTCCAGGCTCATCTATGGCCTCTGCCACGAGAAAGAAGTTAAGCAGACAAAAGGATTACCCAGGTGATAGCTTGGTTTTTGATACTTCAGTTGTGCATGCCGAACATGAGGGGTTTTGTTGTGGTTTTGTTCTGTTACACTGCAGAGGTGGAATTCAACTTCAAATAAAGGGTGGAGAAGACCTCACAATTACATCTTTGGGAGGGTTCCAGCAATCATAATTCAGGCCCAGCAATAAAATGTTGCTTGGTCTTTTCCTTTTGGGATCATCTTTTTCATCCCTTAAATTCAAACAATTCCAACTTACAACAGGGTTTTCCAGATCTGTACTTTCATGTAAAGTACCAGCTCCCTGTTGCTTTATCAAGCCCATGAATGCAGAAAGATGAGCAAGCTGGAGACCGGTAGCTTAGGAGTTCTATACTTTTCATGCGGGTCAAAGCTCTTCACAAGAACATCCCAGTTTCATTTGGAACCATGGGCACGTTCTTAACATGAACAGCAGAGGTCCTGACATGCTTTCTGTGCAGAAGGGTGGCCTGAAATTAGATTTGAGATGTAGGCCCCTTTCAAAGATGGGAAAAGCAATGTTACAGAGTGTTCAGAGAGTGGTGATGTTCGGAGATGAAGATGTCAGGAGCTAGTTACATTTTGCTTTTAATCATTTGGGAGATGAACCTCTTCTTATATTCTCTTTTTATACTCAGTATAGGGGAAGGGAGAGAAGAGGAACCCTTCACCGGCTTCTCATTACAAGTCACCTCTGTAGTTCCCTGTTGCATTTTGGCAAACACCTATGTAATGCCCTGTTGGTGTTGCTGAAGCCCAAAATCAGTCATACCTGTAGTATATTTTACACACCCACTCCCAGTGATGAATTCTGAGGGTGGAATGGAGTCAGTTATCTCCATGAGTTCATTATCTTCAGTTAAAGAGTTACAGATGGATTGGATTTTCACATGAATTTTTTATCTGGTTTTATGGACCAATTAAAGCTAGCTCTTGGCTGCACATTCTCTGTAGGAAACCTCATTCTTTCTTTTGAATGCAAAGGATGGATTTCCTTGAGTTTGGACATTATTGTGCAGCTTGCTCCAGGTAAGTGTGTCTGTATGTTTTGGTGACCTCCTGAGAACAGAGCTTCTCCACTATGAACACAGGTTTCAATTTTAATTAATTCCTGGCAGAACTTTCTGTAGCAATGCTATCAGCTTGTGTGGAAAGGAGGATAGCGTACTCCCTTCTGGCTTGGGCACTGGAAACATTTCTGGTTTTACACCCTTAGTGTTGTTTTTCCATTTCTGCTTGGCATATTTGTCCTGTCCAACTTCAAGTTTTTTCAGAGCAACTTCTCAGCCTGAGCCTGAGAAGTGCCCTGCTTCTTGCCTGGCTAGTACCAGGGTCTTTCAGGGGGTTGCAAAACTACCAACAGTTATTGTTTCTAGTAATGGCATGTTTTAGGGCAAGTTTTTGCCCTGAAGCAAGATGTATTTCAGTTTCTTTAAAACTTGAAAGATTTCATTACCCAGAAGTCTAGCAGCTTCCTAATTCCTGTTCTGCCAGTCTTTCCACCAAGAATTTGGCTCCAGCTTGGAGTTATGGGAGGGACAGGAAGGCCACAGTGGTAGCCCAAACTCAGACCAATACTGTCCCTTGTGGCTTAATGAGGAACTACATTTTCTCTGATGCATTGACAGGAAGCTTGGAGTGACAGGTGAGCAAAATTATGTCAATGCAGGGCAGCTTCTCTAATATTTCAGAGGTTCTCTTAATTTGCGTACCATCAAATCTCAGCAATGTGGGAGAACAGGAAACAGGGATACTGGATAACCACAGGAGAAGCCAAACCTGGATAATAGCTGTTCCGATCCAATGTCAGGGGAGGTTTCGATATGATCCTAAGAGAGAGATTAAGACACAAATGAGGTCAAATGCTATATACCCAAAACAGGTTTTTATTATTTAAAAAGTGAAGAGGACAGAATGGAAGGAAAAGACAGAAATCAAGCAAGGATGCGGGGTAGGGCTGCAAGAATAGTCACCACCATGGATCCAGCGGCATCCCATTGGTCCCCAGTCTTCAGTTCTTCGGTGGTGGATGCACAATGAGCAAAATTTTCTGCTGCCTTTTAAAGTTCATCGTATCCACTGATTAGCATATCTGCTTGACTTTAGGGTTTTTTTTGGTTTTTTTTTTGGTCCCACAGGTTTTGTTGCATCTGGCTTCAGGGCAGAAACGTTTGCCTCTTGTCAGTTCATTAGCATCCATGGGGTCTGGCCTACACAATAGAGCCACAAACGGCTACAGGATGGGGCCAACTCAGCACACCTCTGCCCCTTTGAGGCATGCCTAAAGAGTCTGGACAATGCAACCGCAAGGAAGTGGGTGGGTGCATCCTTCAATACACTCCCACTTCTCTGGGAGACATCCCCCAGACCAATTCACAGGCTGCAGCAGCTTCTCTTGGAGGTTTGCACAGACACAAGCAAGCTTTGAGACAGTCATATGACATTTCAGCCTCTCACAATAGCTATGAATGAAAAAAGAAGAATCGGCAAGACAAGCATAGGAGAGAAATGAGATGAAAATTTCTATTGCCTGTGGAGCATGCCAGTCTCAGAGGTTGTTCCAACCTGAGTCTGCAAGAACCACATCACTCTTGGATGTGCATAGGCTGCTTCCCAGCCCCAGTCTGCTCATGCAGGATGTATCTGCACATGCAGCACTCCTGTGTCATTTTAACATGGCTTTTCAGAGGACCCAGGCTTCATGTTTTCAAAACTTTGACTGGAGTTATGAGTTCTGGTTGGTTTGTTTCTGACATATTTTTTTAACAAACATAAAGATGGAAAGTTAGTGGTGAAAGAGAACTTTCTTAAAAATTCTCTATGAAATAACAAATCCTAAAATGTTATGACCTGAATTGAACGTCTGCTTCTGCTTGCCTTAGCATCTCTTATAGAAGTACCAGGAGAGGCTTTGCAATTTGTTCCAACTTAGAGAATGAGTAATAAAGAGATTCTTACCTCCACTGAGACAAAATGAAGAGCTGGCATTTGATACACGTGTATTATTGCACACAAGTCATTCATTTGTGCTGACTAAGTACGCACACTCTTAATCATATTAAATAATGAAGTTAAGTAACAACTGCTCTGGAATTTACAATTAGTTTCCTCTCATGCTTCTGGTTTGCGTGTGTAATAAGTGTTGCAGTATAAGCAGTGCGTTTCAAATTATGGTAAAGAAGGAAAAGTGACAAGTGACATATAGAGCAAAGAACTACATGGATTAATAAACACTCAAATATTTCTGCCATATCTAACTTTACAGTTATCCTACAAGAAAACAAGTCCAATATTTTCAGTGTTGATCAGCTCTTTGCTGAAATACTCACAACAAAGCTGGAAGAGAGGAAAATTCTTCTGGTTATTATGTCTTTGGGCCAGGCAAAAAACCACAAGCATTCAGCATGATAAAAAGTTGAAGGCCCAAGCCAGAGTTGACCTATAGATGAATCCTGTATATTTTATAACTGATAACCATTGTGCTAAGAGGTATTGTACTGGGTTATAACAAACCACCTATGCTGATGTAAAAAGTGCTAAAGTGTTGAAGTATTGAAGCCTGAACAACAGGTCCCAAGCTGAAACTGCTAACTTAGTATGTAGTCATTAGCAAAATACATATGCTCATTAATGAACGGTGTAGCTTAGATATCATAAAACATGTCTGTCCTGAATATATCTTTATCCTTCTTTGTGCAGGATCAAGTTAACAAGGCCGTGGAGCCAGCTGTCTGGCCTTGTGTCCAGATGTGTGACCTTGGTCATAAATAAATTGGATAAGCAGGGAAACTCCCTTAGCTTCCTCCTTGAGCCTGGACCAGGCTCTGGGGGAATCTAACTGGAGAGCGAAGCCAGATGTTTACCACACCGTAGTCAGGTGGACTTGTTTATTCAATACTGTATAAACCTGGACCCTCTTACAGAGACTTTGGATGCCTCACCTATGGCTGGACGCACCACGCAGGACTTCCGACTTGCTGGGAAAGGCTCTCCAAATCCTCACTGTAACCAGGACTCCCCAGCATTTGTGGATCTGGATGATAGTAACGTATGCAAGTGGTGATGTATCTTTCTTAATGTTCTCCCTCTCATGTAGTAATGATGCATTACCCTGTATTTTCCTATTTGTTTGCTTTAAGTGCATTTATTCTGTCTTTTTTAACTGCATGTTTTCTGTATTACTCTGTTACATTATTTAGTTATCCCCAGTAAAATATGCCTACTCTTCACTCTGGTGTCTGGGTTTAACTGGTACCCTTAATCAGCAAAACAGAAGTGCCAACACAAAATAGAGAAATGTTCTCTTTCTCAATACACTTCTTTCTTGGTGACTAATGTCAGATAGTTCAGAAAGGGTGTGTAGCATCCATAACGCATCTGGATTGCTCTTATTTGTGCATATATCATTATATTCAGTTAATGATTACAGGTCAGTTTGCTACCCACAGGTTGTCAGAATTCTAAGTATTTTCCTTTTTATGTATGTATATGACTAAACACAGGATTACTAGGAAGATCTGATTTTTCTACTTTCCAAAATGACATCTTCCAGCAACTAGTTTATTCCTTAGTTTAAGGAGAAGAGCTCACACTGAGGTCATGTTTTAGTTATGTAAATCCAACCAATTTGTCCCTTGTTTTCAAGCTGCAGGAAAAGAGAAACAGATAATATTCATCTTGAATTTTACTTTTGTGATGATTTCTTTACCTCCAAGAACCAGTGTGGTTCATGTTCAATCATCTTTTGTTTTCTTGTATCACATAGGCTATTCAAAGTCAGATTTTAAAGGGTTTTGTCACCTATAGATGTCCTGTAGAATTTGCAAAAGCAGCTTCATAAAGCCAGTTGGAATTAGAGTATACGGTGTTCACAAGCATCCCACTTATCATCTGTTTGTATCTTTAGGTGCCTCTCTTTCTGGAAATCTCTGGCTCAGGTGACCAGTGTGGCCTGAATCATAGATTTTCTTTGGGCATGGGCAGTCTGGAACTGCTGGAATTGTGTCTTTCAATCCCAGCTACCCTTCAGAAAATAGTGAATTCTGACATCGATGTAGCTGCAACAGCACAGGATTCTTCATGGGTTGTCAAATCTGGCTGGGACCTTGATTCAGCTGGATGAATAGAAGTGCTGTTACTTCGATGCAAGCGCTTTTCCCTGCTTTGTGCTGTAATGTGCAATGATCTCAGAATTTCTGATTAGTTCTCTATGGAAAGTTCCAGTGCAATACAAAACCTACTGGAAGTAATGGGACCTTCTTCACAGTGATGAAAAGTTGGGCACTGGTACAGGGGCCCAGAGACATAATGAGATTTCCATTGTTGGGAATTCAGACCTCAAATGGAAAAGACCCTGAATATGCAGATTTATACTGGGCTTTGGGCAGGACAGTGGTCCAGAGATTTCTAGAGGTCCTGTTCAACCTAAGTCGTTCTGTGTTTCTCTGAAGCTTCTCTCATATCAGTGTTCTTCCCAGTTCCTGTGCTCCTGTGCTGCATAAAGCAGAACATGGTCTGACCCAAAAAACTGCATTGGCACAACAGGACAATTTTCCAGATAGATATGCCTGATCGCTACCCTGCTGAGATGTCACTGTTCATTCTAAACTGAAAGCTGTTATACTACTTGTCACCTGCCAATACGGGAACAAACAGATTCTTTTGGGGATCCCCAGCAGAATGATGATGGCACTAATTTGTAGTTACAATTAAAGCTTTTTTTTTAAACATAATTTTATGATCAACATAATATAGAATTTTATGATCCATGTAGCACAGGATTTTGTAATTAGAATCAGTGTAGCACAGTTTTGCAAGTAGCATAGCACTGAATTTTATAGCACACCTTCACTTATGGTTTCTAATCACCTGGACCCTCTGCAGGTCAGGTCAAATCTTGGCTTACAGTATCAATATAATAATCATAACCTAGACTGAGTCCTCAGAGGAAGCAGACAACAGTGGAGGTGTCCCTGGCTACTGGTGGATAGTGGGTTTTGCCGTCCAACAGTAGTTAGGTCTAAGTCTCGCATAGGTCTTGTAACTGCTTATATAATAGTGTTCTGTGTGCTGTTATGCTTCATTTTTCTGTGATGGGGTCATCACGACTTGGTTGGCCAGGTGCATGGTGCCTTCAGGGCCGTAAGGAGGGAAAAAGGTGGCCTGGCGCCCAGGAGAACCTTGAGGCTGATATGGAGGTGGAGAAGAAGTCTACCTGGTGTACAGGACCTTCAAGACCTGAGGAGGGAGGGAAAGAGGCATGATACATGACCAGCTCAGTCACAGAGAATGGCTTTTTGCCTTATAAAATGGCATTAGTTATGCTAACCAGGTGTCAACAGTGGGGATACTGGTCACAATACAGTCTTCCCACTGTGTGTTGCTTTGCAGTTGACTGTGTCAGTGCTTCTCACTTGATCTAATTTTCTTAGGTCCTTCTAAGATATCCTCAAACTTTTCCCTATCTGTAAGTAATCTGCAAGATATGCTGATTACTTAAATTTATGTCAGCTCAGTGTTCAGACTTTATCAAGAATTTCCCTCTCTATTGAATCTATAAGTTTGGGTTTTTACACAAGATAAAAGGTACTATGATATGGGAAGGTGAAGAAACTTCTCTGTAGACAGGATCTGCAGTGTGCCATGGGAAAACACATTTGGAATGTGTCCAACACTGCATGAAAACAGAGCTCCCAGCATCTGAAGGGACATAAGACTGACTCGCTACCTATATTCCACTTTTTAGGCTATCTTATTAAAAAGGCTATTTTATCACACCATTTTTTGGTGGGCCTTCCTTACTGTGGTCCAGAAAGAACCCTGCACTGTTTCTGCTGGCCCACTCCTGTGCAGAACAATACCCAACTTACATGTGATTTCTATTGCTGAAGGAAACCTTTGATGATGATACAGCACAATGGATACTTGTTGCAATTTTTTTTTTGTACTTGCATGGCAAACACAACATCTGTTGTGACCCATTTTGTTTGTCTCAACACATGCAGCTTCATACAATGACATATTGTTCTTAACTCCAAGCCCCATGTATCTTTGTGGGAGAGAGGCAAGTTGACATTGGCCTGTCAGCTCTGCACAGCCCCTGAGAAGCAGCAAGGCTTTGATGAAAAACAGGCCTTGGAAGAAAGATAAGAAACCGCTGAGTTGTGCTAAGGTGGCAGGGAAAAACAACGGACAGCTGCAACCCTGAACTGTGGAATAGTACTGAGCTGTGAGAAGTTACCGCCGCGTGAACGGCACGTGAACAAGAAGGTGATTGGTCTGCACAACGCATGTTAGAGTGGTCTTATGCTGATAGGAGAAAAGGTAGATAACTGTCTAATTGCTGATTTGTTAATTATGAAGTAAGAGTTTTAACAAGAGCATAAGTACGTACTATTGTAAGAAGAAAAAAAAAAAAAGAATAAGGAAAAAAGATGGCCCCTGACCTGAGAAAGAAAAAAGAACACTCTGACTCGTTATTTTGGCTGCTACATATCTTCTTTTATATTATTATCCTGAAGGCTCCAGTTTGCTTTATCATCTCTAGGTGGAGAGACTATTCTTTTAGCAAGTATTTTTCCCTCTGTGATGCTAACCATGCTCTACTCTTATCACTTCTCCAAAATCCAGATCTGTAGTTCAGCTGAAAATTTTCATATCATTCACTTTTCTTTTCTACTCTGTATTTAGAAAATACACATTTCAGATGTTAATTTTTTGCACTGGGTGTCTTCAGTATTTTGAATCTCACTTTTGAAGTTATGCTTCTTTTGCCATGCAATAATGAAATCCATTTTATCTAACAGCAGTCTTGACGCAGTTTATATCAGAAGCAAGATCTCTTTCTAATTATGTTCTACCTCACTTTCTCTTTCACCCCACCCCTTCAGTCCCCACAATTTTCTTCATCTGCTCAGCAAGGACAAGACTGAGTCAGTCATTCATACATTTACAGATCAACACAGGTAAACTGTAGATTAAACCCTGTTCTCTGTGTATGCTTAAGGGATCCACAGACACCTAGCTCAAGAAAGAAATTTGATTCTGAGTGTCCCAAGAGCAAACACCTAACATAAAAATCAGGGATATGGCTTTACATTGGGAACCTTTCTGCTAATAGCTAGCATTAACCTGGACATGTGCAAATTTGGTTACAAAATGACAAGCCAACAAAGACAAATTTTGAAAAGGTTCAGAAATACATGTGTGAACTTCGGAATGTGCTCTTAACCTAGCTCATTCTAGAAAATCCTGGAAGTTCTTAAGGCTCCTACACTACTTAAAACTTTTCCTCTGGGCTTATAAAGCTATAAGGTCACCAGGAGCTGTTTGAGTTTACTGTACAGTGTAGTTGCTGCTTTTTCTGAGATGCTGACTTTGTTGTAGAAGGAAGTCTTCAGAGCCTTACCCTGAAACTGGAAATGTAAGAATTCTGTTAAGTCTTTTTTAACACAGTGTGATTAGGAACAACTAAGTATCTTTAAATCCCAGAGTGCATCACTTAATATGAACAAGCATATATCAATGGATCAATGTAAAGTGCAGGTTTGAAAGGTGAAGCCCTGCTTAGCTACTGTTAAAATTCTCAAAAATGTTAAAGTGACCGATAAAGAATACACTAAAGGTAGGATTTAGTTAGGCTTACAAAAGGCTGGCACTGTTTCTCACAGGACACTGAAGGAAATGAAGTAACAAAAGAAGAGGAGTTAAGGTCCTGTGACACATTAAAAACTGGTTGAGAGATTGAAAATTAAGAGAAAGCATAAATGGCCAAATCTCACCTCTGAAGTAGGCTAACAGCAGCACTCTAGAATTGCTGAGGTTCACTAACTTATAATTACACAGGGAAGTATGCAAAAGCCCAGTCAGTCTACAGTTCACAGGATTAGAAAATTTATTTCACCCATCATCATCACCAGTAACTGCTGACCTCTCCAGTTAGGATGACAGAATGTTGTGCAACAACACAGAGTAACTTAAGGACCAGGCAAATTTTGAAACTTGACTTTAGTTGATTCGCTGAAGCTTAGTCAGTTGCTGTCCTGGTTTGGACCAGGATGGAATTTTCATTGGAGTATTTCATACCACGTGATGTCTTGCCCAGGTGGACGGGCTCGCTCTGGGGGCTCTCTCTTTCTCTCTGTTCCTCTCTCTCTTTCTCTCTCTCTCTCCCTCTCTCTCTTTCTTTCTCTCTCTCTCTCCCTGTCTGCTCCTCGGGCGGTATTGTTGCGGGGGGGGTTGCCATGTTTGGTCAGTCACTGTTGCATTTTACCCATTTTCTTTTTGAACTCACTATTGTTACTGTTGTTCTCTTGTTATGGTTAGTAAATTCTTTCTTTCTACTCAACCCACGAATTCTCTTCTTTTGTTCCTCTTCTATCTTACCAGAGGGGGGATGGGGAGGTGAACAGCCGGCCACTTGGTGTCTGGCTGCCGGCTGAGTTCAAACCTCCACAGTTGCTCATTACTGTTTGTTGATTATTATTAATGTGACACTCAACGTAGGCAGCATAGATGTATTTCACAGGCTCTATAATAGCTTAATGTGTGTTTTTTACCAAAACTCTCAATCCTTTATATGCTGGCCATACTACCTCTACCCGAACATTGACTATATCTAGCCCTAGTACATCATGAATCATGGTCAATCAGAGGAGACCCTGTCATGTCTCAAGGAAGATTAGAATGGAAAAAACAGATTTGGAAGAAATGGGCTATTCTGTTCATGAAATATCAGGATGGAAAATTTCCATTTAGCAAGGTGATATTTTCCAGTTTGACTTTGGATCATGCCTGCTAAAAGGTCCAGTGGGCTGTGAAGATAACAGAAGATTTTTCTCATTAAAGCAGCTTTTCTCTCATCTGCAAGACTACTGTTCCATGGATATCTTGTGCAACTCACTGACACTGGTACTGTTGCATTGCTTTAGGTCCATTGTTCAGGAAGCATAATTTTAAAATCATTACAGCAAAATTCTAGAGCCTTCTGACAAAAAAAAAAAATTTCCCTCTTCTGATCTCATTTCCAATTTTTATGGGCTAAATAGATTTGTTAATGAAGAAACACTTCTTGTTTAAAGGGTTCCACATTACATTGTTAGAATATGTGGAAGTAGCAATTTGGAAACTCACAAACAGCTCCCAGGTTTACTGAAAAGATTGAAAAAAAAATCCCCCACTCCTTTTAGCCCTTGTTCACATCAGGCTCAGAATACCTAATTACTTTTTCAGTATGATAATGAAGAAGAAATAGTACTTTACAGGAGTCAACCTGTGTACTCTCCAAGAAAAATATCAGAAAAATTCCTCTTCATAACTGATTAATGACCCATTTTCACTGGTCAGAGATTGGAAGTGAGCATTTCTTCAAAATGAGCTTCTTAGCAGAGAATTAGATCAGAAACATATAAAGTTCTGCATGGTAAAAAACAATTAACCTACGCTGATCAATTGCAATGAATTGAGGCACAGCTCAAATCCAAAGACTCTGGGTAATGAACACATCTACGCATAAACATTTACATTTCTCTAAAAGGCTGGAGCAGGTACTGTGGCACAGTGAGTTCAGCACCAGCAGCTGGGCAAGTGATCATAAATAGATGCTTCTGAAATACTCAAGTGGCAACTACTGGGACAAGAGATATGAGAATTTGAATTATGTTGTTTTCAGAGCTAGTCTATGGAGGATGAGGCCTTGCTCCATGTGTGAAACAAGAAAGGAAGCTAATATTGTACATAGGCTCCCAACATGCACTCCCTCCAGTTGATGCAGTAATTGGGCCTGAATTCTATGGAAACGCAAAGCATAATTCTGTAGTGAAGGTCTGAATTATAACACCTGCAAGTAAGGTGTTGAATTAAAATTCTGCTTGCTTCTTTGCTTGTAACATTTCCCAAATCTACAATGCAAACGGAGTATTCTACTAGTGGTTGTGTTTTAACATTGCCCTCCTTCAAACAGAAGAATGAATAAATTACTTTCAGAGGTCTTGTCCTACCTCATTTTCCTGAGGTTTCAGTTACCACAGAAAGAGAAACCAGTTTCTCCAGTTTGATTTTTTATATTGGCCATGCATCCACCTTTATGCCTCTGTTGGAAGATGGGCCTGCAGATTTTGCTGCTGATTTCCTGCTCGTTGTGGATATAAGGAAGAAGGATACTGTCCCGGCATTTGTCTGGCTCGGTGCACTTCTGTGCAGTAAGCAGCTCTTCTAGCCCTTCTTCAGTTCCTGAGTTCCCGGATTCACAGCTTACCTGTCATATTCGAAATATCAAGCAGGAACAAAAACCATCTTTGTAGTTCCTGATTGCACTGTGTTGACAAAAAGGACCTTGCCTCTCAACACCGATGTTTTCCTACAGTTAGATTTAGTAGGGTGTTTTTCGACTTTCGCTTATACAGAAGAGGGGAATGGTCTGTAACCAAACAATACCAAGATATTTCACAATAATCAAGCTCCTACAAGAAAAACATAGACACAGCCATTGCAGAGGCCTGAAATTATTCTTCTGAAGAAAGAAATGGTTCAGTGACTTGTACATTGACATTCCCTGATAGAGATGGATAAGTTTCAAACTTATTATAAAAAAATAAAATATCTTGACTAATTATGGTTTCTTGAAATTTGCACTTTTAAAGGAACTCACCCTTGCAATACACCAAGCATTTGGCTACAAGGAGTAAATGCAGATCATGCAAATATTTCATTGCAACTTTTGATATACATTATGCTTTCCAGGCTATACAGAGAAACGGAATTCTATGAGTAATATTTGCTTCTTTCTTTAAACCATCAAGTTGTTTTATAGTTATGAATTTCTCAGCTAGGATGTTAGTTTAGCAAAGAAGAGATCAAAATCCAAATGTCTGGTGCAAGGGTTCTTTTACCTTGGTTTGGATAACCTCTGGCTCCAGTGGCTTCTTGGTAGAACAGTGAATTCTCATTTCTTGTGGCTGAACATCTCAGCTGTTCTGACTCACCTTGTCACACATTCAGGAGTCAACCATTTATTTTTTGCTGGGCTTTGCACTTTTCCCTGAAATCCACTGTGGTGAGTCAGGCAGAAAAACTTGGGGAGTGTCTCCTCATTCAGAAGAGTCTGGCAAAGCCTTTTTGACTCTCTTTTCCTTAATCTGGAGAAGTTCCTGCATGGAAAATCAAAAATTTTGGTTGTTTCCTTAAGTATTTAGTTTCTTTCCAGAACAGGTATTTCCTGTGGCTACAGACATTAGCCTCTCAGCCAACAGCCTTCCTATTCTCTATGTCATCTTCATTAGAACTACACCAATTATTTTTGTTCAAAACTAGGCAAGTAGCATATTACTATTCTGCGTTTATCATGACACTGATTTTAACTAATCAGGGATAACCATTCAGGCAGGGGGTCCTGATGCCCTCAGCTCTTTAGCTACCCCACGGATACAGTCCTGGCCTTTCTCTTATTCACACAAACCTCCCAAGGAAAACTCTAGACTAAAACCATAGAATGAGGAAAGAAATTCCCAAGCCATTTTTGCCATGATAGTTAAGTCCTCTCTTGGATGTTAATCATGAATCACGGGTGCTAATAAAAAAAATCTAGGCTATTCCAGCCAAAGGGACCATGGGCCAATTTCTCTGCACTGATTTGAAGTGCACACTGCATTATTCCTTTTTAATCACGTGTTTTTTCTCCTGTATCAAAGCCAGTCATTAGCTTTCACTATCATGCTCATGCACTGCAAGGATCGGCACCTGAAGCACTAGATGATAGCAATAGCTCCATCAAGGATCAATACCAGTGCCTCTGTACTCCTTCCTGTGTGTGAACATGAGTATTTTATGGGCTGACTGCTCTGCTGTGATAGCCTGGGATGGCCCTGTGTCAGGGTATTATTCATGTTCTGCCACCTGCCACCGTTCCTCTGTGCATGTGGAAATGAGCTTCTTATCAACAGAACTAACAGTAGCTATCCAGAAATTACATAGAATGATTGCTTGTTCACTGTTCTCCAGCTATGTTATTTATAGTGCTTTTTCCTCAATTGTTTTGTTCAGGGCCATGAACATGATTAAGAGTTTAGAGTATGTGTTGTATAGAGAGAGGTTGAATAAGCTGGGACTGTTCAGCCTCTTCAGAGAAGGCTCAAGGGGATCTTATCAAAGTGTATAAATACCTAATGGGAGAGGGCGTGTGTCAAAACCAGAGCCAGATTCTTCCAGTCACACTGAGTACAAGAGGCAATGGACACAAGTTTGATGACAGCAGAGTTTGTCTGCTTTTTAAGCTTTTTGCCTCAGGTAAAAACTAACAAGTGCATTCCATATGTTTTCTTTCCAGTCATCAGTGGTTAGGCCTTCCTTGGAATCACATAGCAAGTTTCTGAATCCTCAGGAATCAAAAAGTCTTCAAAAACATACAACTGAAATGAATTAATTTCATTGTTTTCTACAGAGAACACTTTGGGATGACATCCCCCCAATTTTTTTTTTTTTTCACTTGTAAACACAAACCATTTTGACTATTGTATGCTTCAAAGATATTACAGTAACTCTGTTTTTTAATATGTCCTTTCAGTTACCCACTTCTGACCTGTATTTCCTGTCTGCAGACTTGAAGCAAGGGAGAACATATAGTAGATATTTGCTTCGCTATAATTATCTTCCAGGGAAGTTCTCAAAAAACTTTTTCCTTTTTTTTTCCCTGTAGAACAAGGATGGATAGACCAAAGATATAGCACCAACTCTCTATAGGGGGTTGAAAGTAAGGTAACTTTGCTAAGAAGCATAATTCAGGGAAAGAAACTACTTCTGTAACATTTATTTTTTAATTTTAACTTCAGGTGAAATGTGTACATTTTCCATGAGACTATTTAGGACTTATTTAGGATTCTTGGGATTCAAATTTACACAGACATCTTCACAGAGAACTGGTCACACGACCTTATTCTTCTGCATCTCCATCTGGATAGTAGATAAAATATCCTAGAGAATTGCAACTGACACTAGATTCACCTTTACAAAAGTGAATCAAGCTTTGGTGTCTGAGATGCTTTTAACAGTCAGCAGCTGTTAAAAGTCAGTAAACCTGCTGACTGAATGTTCACTGAAAATAATAATAGAACTTGAATAGCTACTGGACAGATAGACACCTACATGTATTCACATATATTTAGGTAATACTTAGTGCTGAATCATGGCTCAATACGTAGTTCAGCACCAAAAAGCTAATGCTCAGCAACATGTAAGCTATACCTTCCATTCAAGAATCTCAGGACAATTTTACACACACTGGTATTACCATTATAACTTTTGCAAGTGAGTGAAGGAATGCAAACCCAGTCAGGAGTTGAACCAAAAGCCAAAGACAAATCTCCAGAGTTGATTCATTATACTTATCGCTAAGCAATGCTTACTGTAATAACATCTTAAGATGTCTAGGAGTACATAGCTATGAAAAAGTTCAAATCACCCTCTTATTCTTATCAGCGGAATATCATCTTATATACTGCAACATGAAGTACAGCACACAGATAGAGGTGGTATCTTTAAAAAAAAAAAAAAAAAGTGATGTAAGTTTAAATAGATTAAGACTATTATCCATAAAGAGTATAAAGCTAGCTTTGAACTTCTGTGTGAATTCTGAATAGTAGATTAGCAAAAAACATAAAGACCAGAATGCTTAAAAACTACTGTGAAATATTTTAGTAGAATTACGTGTATTTTTCTCTCTTATCCCTGGGTACAGCATTATAGGACTATCTCCATGGCTTATGCCATTAGGTCTGTTTCAACAGGGAGAGTGGGATTTATTTTGACTGATTTCATCCATTTAAATATTTAGCATTTGTTTATCTAAGCTTCTTCTAACCTTAGTTAGAGAGGCATCTCCAGAGACAGATTTGCTCCATTTAAATGTTGGAATCGGAAATAGGTAAGATTTAGTGTCTACACAAGGATTTGGATAACAAACTTAAGTCAATACTTAGCTTAGAGTATGCCAATTCTCTCCATATCAGAGAGAAATTTCAGGCAGTTTCTGTTTTGTTTGTTTTGTTTTGTGGTAGAGAGACATAGGGTTTTTTTATTTTAAAATCAAAGCTATCACCCAAATCCAGGTGGTGGAAGTGTGGGAAAAGGAAAACAATGAAAAAACTGTAAAACACACATTTTCTTAACTCTGGTTTGTTCTGGTGCCCAGAACAAACACAGGACAGAATAGAGATCTAGCGATTTGTGTTGCCATGGCACCAATGAGGAATGCGAAGTGGAGGCCGCACAATCCATGTCTTCCACTCTTCTCAAGGAATATTTGACATATGTAGATTTATCTCCTACTCTTCCTCTTCTCTCAAGGACTGTTTTGCAGAACTCTGTGGACCTTATCTCTCATTCTTCCTCTTTTCCCACAAAAACAGGGCACACCTTGCACAAAGGAATGTGCTGTGTCATGTACTCAAGAAACAATGGCTTGAGCACAGTCCCACCCACTCACACATGCACTCTTAGATAAATACTACCCCAAGTTTGTATCCTATTCAGAGGGACGATAATCCGATACCAAATCAGAGGGACAGATCAACAGGTTTGTGCTCCTTTCCCCCACCCCACAGAGCTGCCTTTTGGTAAGATCTGGGCCCTCAGCTTTGCTGAGTGATTACCTGGGAATTAAGTGTGTGTGATTGCAATTGTTATTTTTGTGTGTAGTGCTATATAGCCAACCTGCAGTTTGTGCATTTATCGTAGGCAATCTCAAAGAATCTGTAGATGTTGCATAAGAATAAACTGTATTATTTGTGAACCTGACTGCTTCTCTTGAATGCAATTGAACTTACAGCAAATGGGCTGTTTGTGCATCTGGTGTCAGACCTATAGTTGTGGCCATAATTGGCATACTTATTAAGAGGTAAGTCCAGCCACCCCTAGTCCCTCTAATCTCTGAGGACCAGCTAGAATGCAAGGGGATTCATCTCTTACCAAATTAATTCATGACCTTAAATGCAACATCAGGTTATCTTACAAACAGGAAAGAAGAAACAGAGAGAAAAAAAAAAAAAAGTATTAGTCAACTGCTAGTCCTACCTGTATAATACAAGAAGACAAAGAATTTGACAGCACTTTAGCTGTCTTCATCTTCAGGTTCTTTTTCAGTTTTTTTCAATTTGACCTTTGCCATTTGACAGAAAAACTGTGAAATAAGTCTCTGACGCCTTTTTATAGTAGAACAATTTTAATATATCATGCTGGTTTTGGCTGAGGTAGAGTTAGTTTTCTTCACAGTAGCTAGTATGGGGTGATGTTTTGGATTTGTGCTGGTTAACACTGTTGATAACACAGGGATGTTTTAGTTATTGCTGAGCAGTGCTTACACAGAGTAGAGGTCTTTTCTGCTTCTCATATGACCCCACCAGTGAGTAGGATGGGGGTGCACAAAAAGTTGTGAGGAGACACAGCCGGGATGACTGACCCCAACTGACCAAAGAGATATTCCATACCATATGACACCATGCTTACCAATTAAACTAGGGGGAAGGTTGGTTGAGGGGCCACTGCTTGGGGACTTCCCTTTCCTTCGTATCACATTTCTGTAGCTTCAAGGACAATTAGTTATCAGATTCAATAAAAGTTCTGTTAGGATATTGTATAGAATATATTGTATTGAATATATGCAAAAATATACAGAATGTGTGACCTGCAGACCTGCAGAAGGCCTTCTGCCTTCCACCTGTGTTCAAGGAATTTTTCCGTTAAGATACTTCTCCATGAAATAATAGAGAATTTGTGTGTTCTGTTCTATGACAAAATGACAGAAGCATTTTTCTTCCTTACAACAAAAGATTTGTCAAGGCAAGAACCAAGAATATTCAACACAATTAATATGTATTAAAATGATTCATTTGGGTGCTTAGAGTGTAGGCTTTTCAGTGAATTCAGAAAAAGGAATAGGCATACTAGGTAACAGCTGTTAAAAACTGTCTCAGTATAAAGCTAAACTAAATGAGAAATAAATGCATAATTTAAAAATATTCTACACTCATAACTGATACAAATTACAGAGAGGGTTTTGCATACACAGTTTCTATGCATAAATACATGTATATATAGCTTGGTCAGATTCTGCTCGGTTATATGACTGCTTCTTTGGTAAGAAATCAGTGAAAATGCATTGGATTTACTGCTGTGTTCTTGGTGTGATTCTCTCATCAGTTTTTTTATCTACAGCTAAACACTGAGGATCAATGCGCATTTGAGAAGAACAGCACAGACTGGCAGATGTAGGTAAGCAAACAACATACTCAGAAATCACACAATTGTCCTGGGTTTGTGTTTATGGTGGGGGTTTTTGGTAGTGGAGGAGGGGTCTACAGTGGTGGCCCCCTGTGAGAAGCTTCTCAAAGCTCCCCCGGCTTCAAATCAAACCTGCCTCTGTGCCAAAGCCAAGTCTATTAGTGACAGTGGCTGCACCTCTGTGATAAAGTATTTAAGAGGGTGAACCTGGAAGGAGGAGCTGGAGTTGTGAGGAATTGCAAGGACAACAAACACCAAGGTCAGTGGAAGAAAGGAGGAGAAAGGGGGGAAGAGTTGCGACGGTGCAGAGACACTCCTCTGCAGCCCATGGTGAGATGGCAGGAGCTTCCTCCCCTGCCACCAGTGGAGGTCCACAGTGGGGCAGCTGTCAATCTGTGTCCTGTGGAGGACCCCACATCAGAGCTGATGACTGTGCCCAAAGGAGGTTAGGACTCTATGAGAAGAAGAAACCCCTCCTTTTGTAGTTTGGCACTGGGACGATTGCAACATGTGAGGGTGACCCACACCAGCACTGCTCAGGAAGAGCTGAAGCCCATGAGGACAACTCACAACAGAGAAAGTTCATGGAGGACTGTCTCCCATGAGAGGGGAACCATGCTGGAGCAGAAGAAGAAGGTGAGGAGCCCCCCACTCTGAGGAGAAAGAAGCAGCAGGACTGACCACACCCCTTATTCCCTGTCCCCTGTGCTGCTTTGGGAGAGGAAGTAGAGAGTTTGGGAGAAAAGTGGAGCCCAGGTAGAAAGGAGGGATGTGGGAAAGTATTTCTAAGATATGGTAGTGCTTCTCAGTGTCCTAATCTGTCTGTTAAGTGTTGTTGTTGTTAGTGTCTGCTTTAAATTTATGTTCTTTTTTTTTCTCCTAATGAGTCTGTCTTCTGCCTGGGACCATAATGGATGAATCATCCCTCCCTGTCCTTAGCTCGATTCCTGAGCCCTTTGCTTTGTTTTCTCCTTCCCATTCCTGAGGGGGAATGGGTGAGTGAGTGGCTGCTTGCTGCTCAGTTGCCCTCTGAGCTCAAACCATGACAACAATACAAATTAGATTTATAATCTTGTAAATGATCACTAGCAACACCAGATCTAGTGAGCATACAAGAGCATCTGAGTGCCTGTTCGTATTCTGGAGGAGAAAATAGCAGTGAAGACATAGTAATAATTGCAAGATCTTACAGCAACAGCAAATCGGGCTCTGTGCTGGCTTTGCCCTTGAACAAGAGTTTTTGTCATCTGCAGCGAAGCAAACGCAATTCTTCAAAACAATGTGAACACATCTCCTTCCCAGGCACAAAGAAGGTGCTAGCAGGGAATTTCCCCCCTTCCTTTCCCCAGTGTTTGCAAGATCTAATGGCAACAGCAAATCTGGGCTCTGTCCTGGCTTTGTCCCTTAACAAGAGTTGGTATCATCTGCAGTGACGCAAATCCAATTCTACAAAACAATGAGAACAGTTCTCCTTCCCAGGCACAGGGAAGATGCTAGCAGGGAATTCTCACCCAGCCTTTCCCCAGTGTTTGCAAGATCTTACGGCAACAGCAAAACTTCAAATCATGTTGTGCTTTGTAAGACCAGTTTATGATATCTATTTATGATGTTTATGATGTTTATTATGTTTATTGCCTTCATCTTCCCATTCTCCTCCAGGCAAATTACAATAGGTCTTGAGAATTTTGAATATCCTTGGAATGTTCAAACCAGCATGTTCCTATTGCTATGTCTTCTGAATATGTTCCAGGTCTTGTTTAAGGTTAAACAGCTGTTTTAGAATATCATTCAGAGATCTGCCCCTAGGCTGGATACTCATAGGTGGCATAGCATGTGGGAGAACATGGGCAGGTATCTAGAGAACTTCTCACCTCCTGTGGTTTGGAACTTCACTCCTGAACAACTAGAGGAGACTGATACAGTGATAGAATCTTTCAAAGGAAAATGCTGTGGCTGTTTCAAAGAGGCACAACTTACTGCACTGTGCTGAAACACTGCTTGATATTACGCAGCACCTCAGGGAGATAGGCATTGCACCTACTCCAACCCCCATGACAGGTACTACAGTTACTTCAACCACTGTGAGAGGCACTGCACCAGAGAGCCAACCCATGCTGGTATCTGTTGCCCCTATACAGAAGAAGAAATATACAAAAAAAATCAGTTCACTTAGTAAGGGATGAAGCTGAACCAGGGTCATCACAAGAACACGAGAAAGAGGCAGAACCAATGGTAATCACCTGATTCATATCTCTGAGTAAGCTGCAAGGCACATTGTCACCTCAATGCTTTCAGGCTGGGATATGAAGCCTGTAGCTTGAAATTAGAGGGTAGGGAAACCAAGCAGATTGGATCCCTGTCTAGGAAAGGGGGTACCAACAAAGTAGTTAGAAAAAAAGACACAAGCCCTCAGCCTCTGGAGGAGACTTCTTTTAGGCATGAGGGAAAGCTATCCCTTCAAGGAAGATACGTATATCATCCAGGCAAGTGGACCACCATGGAAAAGTATCCAGTACTTTAGGGAATTAGCCATGTAGGAGATGGTTTATTATGACCCAGACAATGTGCAGTTACCCACAGATCCAGATGAAGTCCAATACACCCAGCCCATGTGGCAGAAGTCTATGTGGAGTGCACCATCATTGCATGCCAATACATTGGCAGTAATGGACCGGGAAGATGACGAGGGACCAACAGTGTATGAATTGCCTGTCTGACTGTGGCAATACAAAGAGTCTCTCTTCCTCCCTTGTTTTGGCTGTGGAGAAACTTCCAGACATACTAGGCAAGAAGCTGTCTTGAAAGTGCCAGCAAATCAAAAAGGAAATCCTACCCCTCACCTGAATGGACCAGGATGTCGGCTATTAGGTGTAAGTGTTTCCCTGCTCAGGAGAGAGAATACAGAAGGTACACAGGAATATAAGGCTCTAGTAGTCATTGGTGTACAGTGTACTCTAATGCCATCAAATTATAAAGGGGCAGAACCCATCTATACTTCTGGACTGACAGAAGGATCCCAACAGCTAACTGTATTGGAAGCTGAAGTGAGTCTAATGGGGAATGAGTGGCAAAAGCACTCCATCATGACTGGCTCAGAGGCTCCGTGTATTCTTGCCATAGACTATCTCAGGAGAGGGTATTTTAAGGATCCAAAAGTGTGTCAGTGGACTTTTGGTATAGCTGTCTTGGAGATGGAGGAAATTAAACATCTGTTTACCTAGCTTGGTCTCTCTGAGGATCCTTTGGATGTGGAGTTGCTGAGAGTCAAAGAAGAATGGGTGCCCATTGCTACCACAACAGTGCACCAGTGTCAGTATCACACAAACTAAGACTCCCTGATTCCCACCCATAAGCTGATTTGTCAACTGGAGAGACAAGGGGTGATCAGCAGGATTCACTCACCCTTTAATAGTCCCATACGGCTAGTGCAAAAGTCTAACAGAGAATGGAGATTAGGAGTAGACTATCATGGCCTTAATGAAGTCATGCCACTGCTGAGTGTTGCCATGCTGGACATCCATGCTTCAGTACAAATTGGAGTCAAAGGCAGCGAAGTGGTACACCACAATTTACATTGCCAATGCATTTTTCTCAATCTCTTTGGAAGCAGAGGGCCAACCACAGTTTGCTTTCACTTGGAATGGCATCCAGTACACCTGGAATCGACTGCCCCAGGGGTGGAAACACAGCCCCACCATTTGCCATGGACTAATCCAGACTGCACTAGAAGAGGGTTAAGCTCTGGAACACCTGCAATACATTGATGACATCATTGTATGAGGCAACACAGCAGAAACTTTTGAGAAAGGGAAGAAAATCCAAATTCTTCTGAAAGCTGTTTTTTGCCATAAAACAAAGAAGGGTTAAGAGATCTGCACAAGACATCCACTTTTTAGGAATAAAGTGGCAAGATGGGTGTTGTCAAATCCCAATGGGTGTGATCAACAAAACAGCAGCTATGTCTCCACATAAAAGGAAAAAGGAAATACAAGCTTTCTTAGGTGTTGTGGTTTTTTGGAGAACGCATATTCCAAATTATAGTCTGATTGTAAGCCTTCTCTATCAAATGACTCAGAAGAAGAATGATTTTAAATGGGGCACTGATCAAGCAGCAAGCCTTTGAAAAAGTTAAACAGGAGATTGTTCATGAAGTAGCCCTTGGGCTGGTTCAGGCAGGTCAAGGTGTTAAAAATGTGTTCTATACTGTTGCCAGGGAGAATGGCCCTACCTGGAGCCTCTGGCAGAAAGCACGATGGGAGACATGGTGTTAATGCCCAGGGTTTTGAAGTCAAGGATACTGAGGATGCAAGACCCACTATACTCAAGCTGAAAAAGCGATATTAGCAGCATATGAAGGAGTTAGAGCTGCCTCAGGTCCCCTCTACACTTCATGCAACTGATGCTATATGGAGTGAGTTGCACTGATCACACAACAGACACGAATAGGAAACACCAGTCACCCAGAAATTTTGGAAGTGATTATGAACTGGTCAGAAGCAAAGATTTTGGAATATCACCAGAAGAGGAGGTGACATGAGGCCCCACTGTATAATAAACTGCCAGAAAAGGAGAGGCAATATGCCCCATTTACTGATGGGTCCTGTCACACTGTAGGAAAGCATAGGAGATGGAAGGTGGAGTCCCCTACAAGTTGCAGAAACTGCTGAAGGAGAAGGTGAATTGAGTCAGTTTGCAAAGGTGAAAACTATCCAGCTGGCTTTAGCCACTGCTGAATGAGAAAAATGGCCAGTACTTTATACTGACTCATGGATGGTGGCAAAATGCTCTGTGGGGGTGGGTGCAGCAATGGAACCACAGCAACTGGCAGTGCAGAGCTAAACCTACTTGGGCTACCACATTGTGGCAAGATATTGCTGCCCAGCTGATTGTGAAGTATATCACACGGATGCTCATATACCCAAGGGTCGGGCCACTGAAGAAGATCAAAATAACCAGCAGGTGGATCAGGCTGTAAAGATTGACATGGCTTAGGTGTATCTGGACTAGAAACATAAGGGTGAATTATTTGTGGCTTGCTGGGCCCATGATACCTCAGGTCATCAGGGAAGAGATGCAACATAAAGATGGGCTCGTGATTGAGGGGTGGACTTGACCATGGATGCTATTGCACAGGTAATCCATGAATGTGAAACATGCACTTCAATTAAGCAAGCCAAGCAGTTAAAGCCTCTTTGGTATGGAGGACGGTGGCTGAAATAGCAATATAGAGAAGCATGGATCGATTATATCACACTCCCACAAACCTACCTGTTGCGGGAGGATATAGGACCTGCACAACTCTATGAGAGTTATAACAAGCGGAGCCCATTTATTTTTCCAATACCATATACTTATGCTCTCGCCAAAGCTCTTACTTCATCATTAGCAAGTCATCAACACTCTTATCCCACAACCAGTTCCATAATATACAGGCAGTCTCGGTGCTGCCATTTTCTTCATCATCTAGCACAGCCTGGTATCTCTCTTCGAAGGTCTGTTTCTGCTCCAAAACCTTGCTGCTTCTCCAAGCCAGCACAAAGTAGAAATGGTGCTTCTCCAAGCCAGCGCAGGACAGAACTCCTGGCTGGCTCACTGTAGGGAGTGGCGTTCGGAAGATCTCGTGATGTGCGGAAGGAATAGCTGTAACCCTCCCTTGTTACGAGGTAAGGTGATGGATAGGCTTGTAACACTAAAGGCACACCCACGAAGGAGGTGCTTGGCGAACGTATATATGCAAGACACGCAGTTTAATAAATGGACATTTTGTAGCCATCATATTGGTGTTTGTACTGATGTCCCCAAGAAGGTCTTAACCTCCTACAGTATTAGACTCTGCGATCTGCGAACCACCAATATGTGGGTTGGCAGGTTTAGAAGAGGCAGAGCTAATCATGACAACACAGTATTAGTCTCTGCTGCCTGAGCACCACTAAAATGTGAGTCTGCAGGCTTAACAAGGCAGAGCTAACTGCAGCAGCTCCCTAAGCAGAGTTCTTCTGGGCAGAGCTCTCCACCTTTGTTGAGCTCCCCAGCCAATGTCTATTTGCCTCTTAAGCATTGAATCTTCCACAGCTGTGCGGGGCTGATGGGCCAATGCCAACTTGCCTCTTAATCATTTACCCATAACACATGATTTAATTCGTAACATATTGAATCTCCCACAGCTGCACAGAGCTGACACTCCCACACCCACCAAGGCAAGTGCCATGTGCTTATAATGGGGGAAGAAATCACCAGATGGCTGGAAACGTATTCCAAGCCTCATGCCACCACCTGGGCCTTGAAAAGCAAGGTTTATAGCAACACAGTACCCCAGAAAGAATTGAGGCAGACAATGGGACTAATTTCTAAAACAACCTCATAGACACCTGGGTCAAAGAGCATGGCAGTGGGTGGATATATCACACTCCGTATCATGCACCAGCCTCCAGGAAAATCAAATGATACAACGGACTGTTAAAGACTACACTAAATGCAGTGGGGGGTGGAACCTTCAAACATTGGAATACACATTTTGCAAAAGCCACCTAGTTAGTCAACACTAGAGGATCTGCAAATTGGGCTGGCCCTGCTCAATTAAAAGTTTTACATACCGTAAAAGGGGATAAAGTCCCTGTAGTGCACATAAAGAATATGGTAGGGAAGACAGGCTGGGTTACTCCTGCCTTAGGCAAACCTATTCATGGGGTTGCTCTTGATCAAGGACCGGGGTACACTTGGTGTATGATGCAGAAGGATGGAAAAATCCAATGTGTGACTCAAGAGGCTTTATGTGAGAATAGCCAATGAATTAAATTAAATGATATTAATTACTCTATAACTCTGCCACTGTATGTCATCATTACTATAATTGTTATATGCTATATCAATGGTATTACAGTAAGACTCAGATTAATGAAGAATGAACTTTGATAAAACCAAGTGAAGCACCATAGTAATGGAACCAGAACTGACTTCAGCATGCAACCATCCAACACTGCACATGATTCTCTTGCTGTGCCCAATGTCACCCACCCGCCCCACTGCACTGAAGCCTGATACTGCTCTGCTGAGCTGACTTCGCACCATCCCTCCCTGCCTCCCAGAAAGATTGTTATGACAGATGGAGCCCAAAGTCATGAACTACATGAACTCGACAGATATTTTAAAGGGACATTTTAATGAACATAAAGAAACATTTAAATGAACATTTTAAAGGCCCATAAACTAAGGGAATGATATCTGTGTGTATATGCACCAAAAGAAAGGAAATTATTTGAAAAACATATCAGAAAGTGTGGGACCTGGCCATGACATAGATGGTATAGAATAAGGAGTGGATATTGTCCTGTTTTTTGGCTGGAATAAAGTTAATTTTCTTCCTAGTAGCTGGTATAGTGCTGTGTTTTGGATTTAGAATGAGAATTATGTTGACAACCCAGTGATGTTTTAGTTGTTGCTAAGCAGTGTTTATACTAAGTCAAAGACTTATCAGCTTTTCAAACTGCCCTGACAGCAGAGGCTGGAAGTGCACAAGAAGCTGGTAGAGGACACAGCAGGGACAACTGACCCAAATGAGCCAAAGGGGGATTCCATACCATATGACATCATTCTCAGTATATAAACCAGGAGGAGTTGGCTGGGAGCACTGCAGCTTGGGGATTGGCTGGGCATCAGTTGGTGGGTGTTGAGCAATTGTACTGTGTATCACTTGTTTTGCACATTGTATTATTATTATTTTCCCTTCCTTTTCTGACCTATTAAACTATGTTTATCCCAACCCACGAGTTTTACTTTTTTTTCCTGATTCTTTCCCCCATCTCACTGCAGGGGGCAGAGTGAGCAAGTGGCTGTGTTGTCGTCTGGGGTTAAGTCACAACATAGTCCCCATACTGCCAGTGCAAAAGTCTAACAGTGGAAGCTAACAGTGGACTACTGTGGCGTGAATGATCATGCAGCTGCTGACTTCTGCCATACCAAACGTTCTAGAATTCCAGTATGAGCTGGAGTCAAAGGTAGCCAAACGGTGTAAGACAATCTCAATCCCTTTGGCAGCAGAGTGCAGGTCACAGCTTGCTTTCATGTAGAGGGCTTTCCAGTACAGCTGGAACTGACATGGTGGAAACCATGTGACCCACTGCCCAAAATACTATCTTGGGCCTTGGAAAGCAAGTTTAAGAGCAACAGGGCATCCCTGAAAGAATTCAGTCAGTCAAGGAGACACATTTCCAAACAACCTCATAAACACCTGGGTCAAGAAGCATGACATTGATGAGCTGTATCACATCCCCTATCATGCACCAGCCTCTGGGAAAATTGAATGATACAATGTAGTTAAAAACTACAAAGACCAATGAGTGCTTAGACGTTCCAGCATTGGATACAAATTTAGCAGCAGCCACTTGGCTAGTTTACACTAGAAGATCTGACAGTTGACATGGCCCTACTCCACTGTAGGGAGTGGCGTTCGGAAGATCTCGCGATGTACGGAAGGAATAGCTGTAACCCTCCCTTGTTACGAGGTAAGGTGATGGATAGGCTTGTAACACTAAAGGCACACCCACGAAGGAGGTGCTTGGCGAACGTATATATGCAAGACACGCAGTTTAATAAACGGACATTTTGTAGCCATCATATTGGTGTTTGTACTGATGTCCCCGAGAAGGTCTTAACCTCCTGCGGTATTAGACTCTGCGATCTGTGACCCACTAATATGTGGGTTGGCAGGTTTAGATAAAGCATGGCTAATCATGACAACGCAGTATTAGTCTCTGCTGCCTGAGCACCACTGACATGTGGGTCTGCAGGCTTAACAAGGCAGAGCTAACTGCAGCACTCCATCAAAACCCCTGGGCACTGTGGAAGGAGACAAGGTCCCCACAGTACATAAAAACAGTCTGGGTTATTCCTTCCTCAGGAAAGGGCAGACCTACTCATGGGATTGTTTTTGCTCAAAGACATGGGTGCACTTGGTGGGTAATGTAGAAGGATGGGCAAGACCAATGTGTACCTCAAGGTGCTTCAATTCTGGGTGAAAATAATCCATGATTTGAGTTGTATGATCGCAGTGCTTTATGTCACTACTGCTGTGGCCACCTTATGTCAAAGGTATTACAGCAGGTACCTCTTACTGCTAGCCAGGCTAGAGGCAAGAGGAGGAATTCATTGCAAAGGTAGATGTTATGGCCTAGTCCAAAGGGACCAGGGGTGGAGACTTTAAATTGTTGTAACCCACGATTTGAGTTGCATGTTATAGAAGTACCACAGCAGAAACCACCTGAACCAACGAAGAACAAACATCACAAGAAGCAGTGCAAGTGCAGCCATGACCCAACTTGAACTGGTTTTTGTGCCCTCTCCTGTCCTGAGTGAATACTGTAACAGATGAAGCCTGAAGTCATAGATCAAATTAACTCAATGAATATTTTATGAATATGTATGGACATTTTCTAAACATTTTACAGGGGAAGGGGTGGTTAATGAGGATGTATTGTGAGTGTGGGACCTCAAGATAACATAAATGGTATGGAATAATGGGTGGAGAATGCACAGGCTTTGGCTGGGATAAATTTCTTCACAGTAGCTTGCATAGGGCTATATTTTAGATTTGTGCTGAAAATAGTGTTGATACTCTGATGTTTCAGTTTCTGCTGAGCAGTGCTTAATCAGTGTTAAGGCCTTTTCTACTCCTCACACTGCCTTGCCAAGTACATTGGAGGTGCAAAAAAAGTTGGGAGGGAACACTGTTGGGACAGCTGACCCCAACTGGCCAAAGGGATGTATATTCCATACCATCACGGTAATAAAAATGGGGGGGCGGGTTGGCAGAGGGACTGGCTAGGTATCAGTTGGTAGTGAGTAATTTTTTTCATTTGCATCACTTGTCTTTCTTGGGTTTTAATTTTCCTATTACTTTTTTTTTTTTTTTAATCTTCTTGAAATTCTTNTTTTTTTTTTTTAAATTAGTATTTCTTTTTAATTATTAAATTGTTTCTATCTCAACCCATGAGTTACTTTCTCACTTTTACCCTTCCTATTCTCCCTCCATTCAACTGAGGGGAAGTGAGCAAGCAGCTGTGTAGTGCTTAGCTGCTGGCTGGGGTTAAACCATGACACCTGGCCACACCTGTGTGGGAACCTTATGCGGTGGATGTCTGTTTTGGAGCTGGGCTTTGGTGGTAGGGGGTGGATGAGTGTTATGTGGTAGGACAAGTGCAGAGCCATAGTGTTAGTGGGGCTGGGAAGCGGCTGCCAAGGGAAGGTGAGGGCTGCTAACAGCTTTCAGTCCTGGCCACTTCTGTGTTAGATCCATACCTGGCAAGTGTGTGTTTGGAACCTGGGCTCTGGTTGTGGGGCTGGGACAGGGAAGGTGAAGGCTGCCAAAAGCTTGCAAAGGGGCTGTAACATAAATGTATGGCCTGCAAACAGCTTTGTATCTGGGCCACATCTGTCTGGGTGCTAGGGGTCCTAGCTGTCTGACTGCTGGGTGTGTGTTTGGGACCTGGGCTCAGGCTAGAGTAGAAGGTGTAGGTGAGATTGAGGTGCTAGAGAAGCACAGAGCCATGTTTCTGGGGCTTTGAACAGGCTGCCAAGGGAAGGTGAGGGCTGTCAAAAGTTTTCAGCCCTGGCCACTTCTGTGTGGGAGTCATAGCTGGCGTGTGTCTGTTTTGAATTTGTCCTATGGCTATTGTGAGAGTTTAGGTGAGGGTTTGGGTTGTGGAGGAAGTGTAAAGACTCATTGTTCATGAGGCTGTGAAGGGGTTTCCAAGGGAAGGTGAAGGCTACAACAATTTTCAGTCATTTCTCCTTTTTGCCTGGGAACCATTGCTGGCAAATCTGTTTTGGAGGTGAACTTAAAGAGGATGAAGAAAAGGGTTAGTGTTAAGGTTAAGTGCAAGACGAAGTTGATTGTTAGCAGGGAATATGAAAAGACTGCTAAGATAAGGTGAGAGCTGCCGAAAGTTTTCAATCCTGGCCACTTCTGTGTGGGAGCCCTAGCAGATGGGTGGCTGTTTTGAACTTGGGCTCTGGCTAGGGTGAGGGGTCTGGTCCTTGAGATGGTGCAGAGTCCTAGTATTTTGGGACTGAGAGAGCAAGGCCATGGGAAGGTGATGGATTCAAAAATGCTCAGTTTTGCCTGGGAGCCACAGCTATTAGAACTTTGTGCTTGATCTGTGCTCTGGCAAGGGCGAGGATCAGGAGAATTAATGTTAGGTGGAGGACAAATAATAGAGACCCACCGTTTGAGATGATTTGAAGGGGCTGCCAATAGATGGTGAGGGCTGCCAAATGCTCATTCCTGGGGACTTTTTTATGTGATTCATTGATGGCAAGGCTCCATTTTGGACATGGGCTTAGGGTAGAGTTGGGTAGGGTAGGCTACAGCAGTGACCAAGAACGAAATACTCTGGCATCTCTCAGCTTCCACTGGCAGCCCCTTTACAGTCCCACCAACACTTTGGCTCTGTGCTTGTTCTAGCACTTAATATTATCCCACACCATGACTGTAAACCTAGCCACAGCTCTGTCTCAAAATGGACAACTGCCAGCTAGGGTCTCACACAGAAACGGCCAGGACAGAAAGCTTTTGGCAGCCCTCACCTTCCCTTGGCAGCCTTTTCATGGATCATCTATCATGCGGCTATACACTTTGTCTTGCAGCAAAACCTAACCTTTTTCCTGACCCTCACCCTACCCTAAGCCCATGTCCAAAACGGAACCTTGTCAGCAATGGCTGTCTGTCCTGCACCAGGTCTTAACCATTTCAGTCTTCATCAGTTCCAAATATACTCACAAAGGAAGAAGTACATTTAAGCATTTCTTACAGAAGAACTCAAACACAATTTTTAATAGGGTTGGAAACTGCATGACAGAAAAATAATTAAGAAGTCTCTATAACTGACATACCGAAAGTATGCATATGAAGCAAAAAGTAAAATGAAAAATAACTCAATAATTCCTCCACAACCCCCCCAACTTCCCAGATTTTCTTGGTATAGTTTGCTGTATAAAACTCAGCTCCATGCTGTTTCCTCATAATTGTCATTAAAGTATATGAATAAAATTGTAATTTTTTAAAATTCCACAGCAGAAATCAGGAGGAAGATGAGATCTTCTTCCTTGGTTTCCATTTTAAATTTTACATGCCTCAATACTGCAGTGAGTGATGAGGTAGAACATATGTGAGAGGATAGAAGGGATAGAAAAGTGGAAGTTTACTACTGACTTCTAAATTAATATGAAGAAGTGACTAGAAAGAAAGAGATGACATATATATATAGACACAAATATGCAAATATGGAACTAATACTTCTGTAGAGAATCCAAAAATTAAAGGAAGAAATGAAACCATAACACATGGCAGTACAAAATTTCCAAGAACATACTTAATTACAATTCTAGTTCCATAACTTATACTTTGAATTATCATACTGCCAGTTTATTCTTCAGTGTATGCAAAAATCATTCATTTCTGGGCCTTTTGGGCAAACAAGTATTTGTACGCTCTTAACGTCTAACATTCTTTCTGGTAATTTTAAGGTTAAAAACGACATCTGTGATTCTCATGTGAGCTGGAAAATGAGGACTTTCTTTTCCAGGAGTTTTGACAGATACTCTGAAAAGATGGGAGAAGTATGGTATGGCTTAAGCAATCATAGCTTACAATTTTTGCTAACCAAATATACAGTCAGTGCTGCAGTTTCATAAATTAAAGCATTTAGTTTGAATTACCCTCTGACAAATTTTTAAGTCCATTAATTTTACTCTAATTCAAAGTCTTATCTTCTTCAGAATTTACTGTAGCTGAAATTAAATTAACTAAAATAGCACAACTTTTAATTGTTAGTGCTTTCATCATAGTTTATAACTGATCACATAATTGGCTGATAAGACAACAGGTCTGAATTTGCTTGCATGTATCCACAAAAGGTGCATTGGTAGTGAAATGAATAGAACAGATCTCCAGATAAAAAGGTACGTTTAACTCATGCATGTGTTTATATATGATATACCTCAAAAATGGCCTTTTTCACTGCTTATGAAAGAGATGGAGATTGCACAGTAGGTATTTTGCCTTTCTAATGTAGCGCACTAGGGGTTTAGATCCTTTTTTTTAAAGGACTAAAGATCTGTCTCACAAGGTTTTTCACAACAGTAGAAGAACAAATCATTAGAATGTAAATGAGAAGCTTTCCTAAAGCTAACATAAAGAATGAGCAATGCTCACAAATTATACTGTGATATGTGAGTTATCAGGCAAGGAAGAAACAGAAGTTTACCCAAATGAAGTGGCTGCCATATCTATTAATTGCAGACCATCTGCAACAAGTGGTGAAATTAAAAATCAGTAGTCAAAAGGGCACAAATCAGTAGTCAGTCTAACAGATGAACCAACCTGGAAAAATGCAATTTTGTGCAGTTGCTCGGAGATCAATACAGCAAAACCAGTTAAAATTCAGTGATTAATGATGAGATTCTCAAAAATGCCTAATAAATTCAGAGTAAAAGTTCTAAGGTCACATCAGTGTTTCTGGAAATGCCATCTCTACAACACTTAGTTTTGCTATCTGGGTTTTCTTTTCAATACTACTACCCAGCCACTTTATACATCAAGGTGTATACTATTAGCATGACATATTATTCTTATTTTTTTCTGTAATTCCTAAACAATACTGTGAAAATAATAAATCCAAACTTAAATCAAATTGTAACCTTGTTTATTTTGCCTCAAACTGCTGTACTTTAAGATCCACTACTGCTTATGTATCCCAAGTATGATTTTGTTTCACAACAGCTTCTGTATTTACAAATGTGGAAACCACCTACAGTTTTGCATTAAAAAAATCTACTGCTCAGTGGACAGGCTGCAAAGAAGTAACAGTTCATGGTAACTCTTTCCTTCTGACTCTACTTGTCAATATTAACCCACTGCTAAGAAACTACAACACAACTCCAAATGAAAGGGCATATGTTTCAAATATAAAATTATATTTAATCATTCATGGAGATGTTTGGTCTATAGTTGAAAACAATTTCAGAATAAATACTTACATATTACTCATAAATCCTCCAAGGAAAATAACATTTTATCTGAGACATGCCCTGAGCTATCTAGACTCCTTAATAGTGCAAACAATGTTGTAGTGATGCCTGGTTTCATTCTGGCTTTTGCAAAAGAAACACAGCAACTGCCCACAGAGCTCCTAAATGGCTGACACACGACAGCATTATGCTCACTACAGCAGTTCTTGTAGTTTTGCTAAGTTCCTCTCCATCCACTGGATATTAAGCTGAATTGTGTCAATTGCCTCTTTTACACAGCGCAGTTGAGAACTCTCCTCTGATTTTGACTCAAAAAATGACTTCACCTGCATAGCAAGAGAAAAGAAAGAAAAAGAAAATTTTCATTAAAAATCAACGCTGGTCACACAAATAGGTTCAGAAGCAAAGGCTACATGTATGTTGCAGGAAATCTATTATTCAGAATTATTTATATATATGCAGAAAGAAAACCTCTTAAAGGAGTTCCCAAAATGCAAGGAAAATATTTTTCATGTTAACTGCAGCAATAACTCATCTGGGTTCAATAAATAATTTCACCAATAAACAGACATTCACTTATCATATTGATCACAGAGCAATCACAAAGCAAAGTTCTGGAAAACGAGTCTTGTTCTGTGACAACTGATTGTTGCAAGCAATCCTTTTCAGCATTCTGGAATGACCCCCACACCCACTCATAACTGTCAATGCTATGCAATGCTTAAAATATTACAGAACAAACCATGAATAACTATCTCTACCAATTGATCTGAATGAAAACATTAGACTAAACCATAAACCATTCTTGATACATTAAAGTCAAGACCTTGTTAGAGAAGACAGCAGAGATTTCTAATGGCTATTAACTGGCTCTTAACTGATATTCAACCTCCACAACAAGCTCCTTGGGACTGTTGTCAGCAAAAATAACATAAAGCAATTTTTATGGCACTCCATCACATTCCAGAGAGGCAGAAAGCATAGCCTGTTTACAAAATCTAGACCAAAATTCTATCTAGACGAAATCATTATTTTGGGAGACAGCGTGTTCCAGTGAACAAGAAAACAGAACAGCATAAACATATAACTGGGTTCAACTTTATCACAGACTCAGTATGTAATCTTTAACATGTTTATGTATGTATTTTCTGTCTGTGAAATAAGGAAAGCAATAGCTGTATATCCTTGCAAAAGGGCCTCAAGGACAGAAATAACATGTGTTTTCCTCATCCTTCAATTAAATGAAACCAGCATTGGCACTAGAAAATATCCCCTTCCAGTAGATTAAACCACCAACCTCAAGTAGATGTGCCTTTGTTGCAAACTGGGAAGTTGATAAGCTAATGATATTCTGGATAGTATATGAGCCTAGGTGAAACCTGAAACAGAAACAAGTTATTTTTAACTAGAAGCCAGTTTAAGATGCAGGTTCAGTACATGTACACATTCTTATTTCTACTTTTTTGTTATAGTAGTTGGAAATCATTATAAGAACTTAAATTCAAGTTTACATATATCATTTTTCAAAACAGATACAAGGTCTTAGAAGCCCAAGCCTCTAGTTCCCTAATCCCTCTAAAAATTGAACTTCAGAGCAAAGGACATTGAAAATTTTCAAACTTCTATCACAGCTCAAGTAGTAAAGAACTGAGGACACCACACACTGAATACTGTCCTGGTTTAGCCAGGATAGGGTTAAGTTTCCCCAGCAGTGGGGGGGGAGCTCCAGCCGGGTTATTCCGATCCCAGCCGGTCGTCACATCCTGCCGCGCTGCTGCCGCTGAGGCGACCGGTCGGTCAGCACGTGTGTTGTACCACTGCTCTGTTCGGTAGCTGTTTGGCTTTGTTCATTGTTATCGCTGTTGTTCTTATTGTCATTGTTGTTGTTTGTTGTTGTTGCTGTTACGCTGTTGTATTAAACCTTCCTCATCTCAGCCCGGGGCTTTGTACTTCACTCCCTTTGTGGGGGAGGGGCAGCGGCCGCCTGGTCTCAGACCCCGGCAGGGACTAAACTATTTCAAATACCAAGACCTGCATTTGTGGTATGTATTCCAAAACTCTACAGTAATTGAATTTGCAACCAGATTTCATTTCAAGCAAAGTAATTTTGTAATATTGCTTAGTAAGAGCTTGCTAGAGCAGAAATTTTCATCCAGGAGAAGCTTTTTTAGCGATTTGAAAATGTTCCAGATCAAAACTAGGATTTAGAAATAGTTTTCCACATACTGTTAGCTTTTGGAAGACCTGCAGGACAGCTCTCCTGCTGGGTACCCTTCTAGACCAGTTAAGGAGAACATGTATTTCTAAAGCAAGTGGGATTTTTGTTTGTTAGGTTTTGGGATTGCTGTAAAAAGGCTGAAAAAAAAAATTCTGAATGAATTCCCTGGGTGTGCTTTTTAATGCATTTGATCCACATAAATATCCTGTATGTGCAGCAATCACCTTAGAGAGGGAATCCTTTTAATAGAAATTTAAATCAAGATTTTTTAAAAATTACTGTGAGGCTCTAGGAGGTTCCGAAGTCCCATCAACTATTGTTGAGACTTCAAAGTTTATGTTCCAAGTTATTTTTGTAAAATCAGATTTCAAAACAGGCTTTACAATTTTAATAGAAATCTTCTTATATGAAACCAACTATTTATTATCTTGCACTTGAAAGAAACAAAAAGATGCTTTTTATACAGTGAGTATGAAATTTCAGCTACATAAGAAGCCTTACTTTCGTGTAAGCTTTTCCCAGTTCTCTTTGACAAAGTCCCAGGCCAGCAAATATCCAGTCAAACTCTGGCTAACAGTTGATATGATATGTGAAAGCTCCTGTGCCCTAATGACTTTTCCTTCAAGGCTGTTCTGCATTAACCTAAAAGACAAAGTATATGAAAAGGGACAGGAAAAAACAACTATTCTTATCTTCACATGATCTCCTGATACTCCTGAATTAGATGGAAAAGGTTATATAATATAAAACAGACTTCTGGCATCCGGAACACACCAATCCTCCATTTTATAACTACTGTACTTGTTTAGCTTTAGTTTCCAAGTGTCAGAGTGACCTTAGCTCTAAACCAAGTGCCTGAATTTTCATTGCTTTTGAAAAAGATGAAGTAAATTCTAACAACTTGTAAAAGAAAACATAATACATTGAAAAGTTAAGAGAAAAGAGCTGTAACAAGAATCACCTAGCAGCACAACCTTGGTCCTCCATACAGTACTGAGAGTTGGTCTATAGAGAGTTGTTGGAGCATAATGTAAGGTCAAAATTTTGCCCAAAGAAAGAAAGAAAAAAGAAGAAGAAAAGAAGAAAACAAACAACAAAAAAACCCCCAACTAGTTATTATCTTGGTTATAAAGCAATCTTTTAAGACTCCATAGAACAATGTGCAATTTTGTTACCTTTACCACAAAGTCTGTGATTTTGTCTTACCAGTAGTGCAAAGCCTTTACGTGCAACTGTTTTCCCTTTATGCATATTCAGAATTTGGCCTTTTGAGCTACTCTGTTACATAAATTATTTTTAAGTTAAAAATATCAGGTTCTTCACGTTTATGGAAGCCTGTACAAAACATGCAGATAGATCAGCAATCACAATTTTTTTCAACAATTCAAAAAAGGCAATACATTTTTTCAAAGAAGATTTTAGCACCTTTAATTTTCACAACATACAACTTTTTGGCTCCCTCATACCAGATCAGCTTTCTGACATCTTCTGTGGTGGCCAAGGCTTCAATCATCTTGCTTTTCTCTGCTTCAGAAACCGAAGAGGAGTACATCTTTAGGAGGAATTCCCAGCCATCACTAGATTTGGCTCCAGCTATAAATATGGCTTTCATAACATCACTGGGCAGACTACAGGGAAAAAAAAAAACAACAACAAAACAAAGAAAAGAGGGACATATAAATGCCTATCTGGCAAAAGAAGGAAGAAAAGTTACAAAATGAAAATATTAGCCTGAAAGATTCTCTCTTTTGAGCAGTTTGATTCGGTAGAAATTGTAAATTTGATGGATTGAATTCATGCCAGTCTAAGACTTTAAATCACTGAAAAAAAGCAAATTGTATTAGTCACATGAAAGCACAGTAAACTGTACAAAAATCTGAGTAGTTTTCTGTGGCTAAAAATGCACATGAATCCTGAGCAGAATGAATTCTGCCAGATAAAAAGGCATGCTTTGACATTACTACTAAGTAATCCTCCTTGAGCATACAGCTTAGGAAATGCAGATGGAAGCAATTTGTGACTGGTTTTGCAGTCACACTTAATAAGACTGAAGACAAAGACTTAAATTCTAGCACACTTCTCCCTTTCATCTTGAAACAGCAATTACTTCTACATGAGGAGCAAGTCAAAGACAGAATGAAGTGCTTTGTCAATGCTGTTGGTGGTGGCGTGCATTTTTTTTTGTTTTGTTGTTTTTTTCCCCAAAAATGGTGGCAAGGTAACAGGAAAACAGGTAGATAAAAGAAGTGGAAGCCCAGTTTTTGTGGTACCTCATTGTTCCATTAGACTTCATCCACTTCTTAAACATCTCAGTGGCAGTTGCTCTACAGTTTCTCATGTCATGGGTGCAGGCAAAAGCTAGCAGCATTGACCGGAGCTCTCGTTCAGACAGGGTTCCATCATCTGTCCAACGTTGTTGATCAATTTTATCTCCAAGCAGGTGCTCTATTCTATGCTAAAGGAGGAAAAATTATTATCAATAGCTAATTCTTCCCAAGAAGATTTTCTATATTAAAAATTTCAGAAAAGGAAAAAAGTTAGATTTTAGAACTGTGAAAGTTATAGCTTTTCATCTACCTATTCCAACTTACATAATACCATTTCTTACCTGTATGAATAAATATCAGATACCACATTGATTTGAAAGATGGGCCAGATCTACATCTTAAATTGCACATGGAAACTGAAGACTACTCTTCGAGCTATGGTTCAGACTTGTATGTAGTCAGCTTACTAGCTCAACTAACTATAACTCCTGTATGTTTAACTGCTTTTAACTCCATCAAGGGACAGTTAATACATCTTAGTTTAGCACAAGCAAATAAACAAACCTTCATCTAGAGGTTGAACACCTTTCACATCTGTAGTTTTGTAGCTTGCCAAAACCACAACTATGTGCCTGACCAGATACCACATCTCAGCAGAAACACTTGAACATAAATATAACCTAACAGACACTGAATTTCAAACAATAGCTTGGGCTGTTTATCACAACAGATCTGTAAAACCTTTGAATAAATACTAAATAAATGGAATTATTATAGTAGGGGTTTCTTGTTTCTTGTAAGTTTCCTTAAGCACTCGCTAATTAACCTTACTTAGTGTAAAGAAAAACACCTGCTATTTTATCTAATAATTTAGTAATTTTCCTTCTAGACTAAATCCCTTTAATGATGTTCTACAATGTAAAGCAGCAAGGATCATTTTATATCTGTAGATGAGTACAGACAGGAGGCTTCATACTAAGAAGGTAAACAGAGACATGAGAGACATTTCCTCAGCAAGAACTGAGGTTATGATGCCGGTTTCAGTGCTAAGTCTGTAGCACTGTATCATGTTAATCTACCGCACAGCTGGAACAGGACAGTGACAACCATTCATGTCCTATTTTTACAGTAAATATTTTTTTTCCACTGCCTCTATAATAAAGCAATTAGATCTATGATCTCCAACCACTTTAATGATTTTGGAAATAACTTTTCTGTCCATATTGTCATGGACTCTGTTTAATTACATATCTTAACTACATTGACCTTCATAGCCACTACAGCAAATACCCAGACACTACTATGTTCCCACTGCATTACACTCCTTACAAAACATTGTGGCAGAGTGGGGAGGGAGGGGGTAGGTGGATGAAGTCAATCCAGAAAAAATAGCATTTCAGTAAGATGTCATTACTACTTAACAAAAGCAGAGAAGACTGGCAAGTATCTAGAATACAACCAAACTCAGTAAGATTACTGAATATGTTCAACACTCAACACCTAAAAAGATAATGTAACTATAAAGAACATTACAGCTAATTACAGCTAATTATTTCAAATAATAATTTACAGAAAACCAAGACATACCATGACTCGTACTGCCAGTTGTTGTTCGCCCTTTTTCTCCAAAAGGCTGTATATATGACTCAGCTGAAACAAAGCTTGAGTGAGTGGTGCAGTGCTGCTCTCTTTGTTAAGGTAATCAATCAGCTCAAAGGCCTTTTCCAGAGACTCTTTTCCTAGACTATAGGTCAACGAATACAAACATTAAAATGGTTTCCAAAGCAAAAGCACTCCCTGAATCCAAAAGTGATGCTGTCCATTGCATTAACAGAGCGATAGGTGAATAGATGGAGTAACATAAGAAACACTTCAAATGTACACATTTTTGTATTATAACATTAGTAGGAGATCAACAAAACAACAATGGCCACTAACATGCTTCCAATTAACAAAAATGAAAACAGGTAAGGAAATGTGACGATGATTTCTGAAAATATTTATTATAAATGACGGTACTCAGATATAGGAGGTAGCTGTCAAAGAGGCCATCCAGAATGCTCAACCTCACCTGCTCTGATGGCAGTGGTGAAAGACAAGAGAGGGAGCCAGTAAAAATTTGAGAGGAAAATAGCTTATTACTCTAAAGCGGAGAGGAGTAGAGGAAAACAGTCCTCAAGGCAGATTGTCAGACACTGAAGAATACAGTGTCTTTCAGAAATGGAAGCTATCATGTGTCTCTTCGTGAATCAAATAAATTAGCAATATGGAAGCATCTGCAAAATAACTTTTAAAATATTAGTGAATGGTGAACAGTTTCAATAGGCTAATAAAGACTGAATTAAAACTTATTTGAAACAGCCTTCTCTAGAATCTAAGTCTGATCTTCTTTATCATGGGAAAACATTAAACACATACTAACTATGTTTTCCAAAATAAAAGTCTTACCTTGCAAGGTTGAAGATATTGTTGATCAAATTGGCTCTGTCTTTAGGACTCAAAGCAGTGTGGTTTTTTTTCAACAGATCAATTAGTGTTTTCCAGTCTTCAGCATAGTGTACTATGTAATAGCCGTTCATGTCCACATTGAATTTTATCCATTCCACCTCTTCTGGAAGTTCAATGACAGCTAATGGACAGACAATCAGTTAGCAGCTGAAATAAACATTTAGCAACTGTTTGTTCAAATACAAATCTGTGAAGCAGACTGGTTCCAGAGAGTCAATAAATTCTTTTCCACCCACTAGTTCCCCCTACTATGAAGAAGGAATAGACAGTACAAAGCTTCTACGAGAAGGCTCCAAAATTCCTCATTGTACTTCTTCCTTCTTCTTCCTACATCTAATTGAATGAACAGTATCACAATCTGCCCTGAGTTGTATTTATGCAGTTAATTACTTAGTTCAGTCATTTTTCTCCTTCTGTCCAGTTCTTTCAAACAACCCCATGTCCTCTCTGACCACTTTCATATTTTAAATATATATATATAAAGAGTAGTTACACACACCATATAAAGAAATAGAGAAATGAAGATGGCATTAAGTAGATGAAGGGCCACACTTGTTTCAAAGTCAACTACATACAAAAAGAGAGGGTTTGGGAAAAAGCTCTTCATTTCAGTTGATTCTGTAAGTACTGCCAAAAACGTCAATGCCTTTGAAATGTAAGTATTCTATTCCAAACTGTTTTGTACATCTCTTCTATTCTCTTATCCTCCACATCCAAGTTTCTACAGCGAGTAAGGAATTAGTATGATGAATATGAGACCACCAACAGAGCCATTTAAGGTGAAAAAAAAAAGATGGAATGAGGCTACTTACCTATTAGTTTTAGTAAGATCAAGAACACATTCAATTAAACAGCTTTGTTTTTCCATTCTGATAATTCATAGTATTTTTTTCTAAAACTCCATCTCAAATAAAAAAGGCCAGGAATAACTTGTAGATTTTGTAAAAGCAATGTCAGAACGACATAAACTAAAATTATTTACTCTATTTATAGTACTTCTAAAGTAATTTTAGAAGGGTGGCAGTTTGTAAGAATCAGTAAACAGTAAAAATGTCAAGATCAACTCTGAGAATTTGGTTTTAAATTTGTATAGTTTTATTTCAAGAAGTAGAGGTGCAAGATAGGCTTATGAATTAAGAATAATTGCCAGTTAAATGCACTGAATAGTAACTTTAATGGGGGAGAAGAAAATACATCAGCAGAAGTGAGTCAATGAGTCAGACCAGCCTCAATAGAATGCAAAAACCTATTCAAGTCAGTGGAAAAAGATAGACAAAGTGATTTTAGCACAATACTACATAAAAGTGTATAGTAACTATTCATTTGGTAAGGAAAAACAGGGCTGAATGAAAAACACTCACAGACTAGCAATTTAGGATCCAAACTAGCCACTGCAGCAAAAGCAGAGAGTTCATGTGAAAAGATCTAACTGTTTCAAGTTCTACAGCATTCTCAAAAACTGAACTTGTTCCGGATGCAATATTTGCTTTAATGTTATAAGAAAATAAATAATGTTTCAGTGGAAAGTGACTTCCTCACATTTCAGTACACTGGCAGAGCAACATTCCCATTACTCACTCTCTAAAGGACATGCACTTTGAGAGATTTTGTGCATACACTGGCATGAACAGAGTACAAATTCAAAACCTGTGCTTCTGCCCCACTTGCTGCCATTTACTTGTATGTATCCATTCTGATAATTCACAGTAATTTTTCCTAAAACTCCATCTCAAATGAAAAAGGCCAGGAATAACTTGTAGGCTTTGTAAAACCAATGTCAGAATGACATAAACCAACTTTCTAAAGACGACCACCAGCAGTGCTTGGTTCCAGATCTCTGTGATTATTTTGTACTACGTATGCCCTCATCAGTACACATTACACAAGGTGCACTCAGAAAGGTCAGTAATCTATAACATCTACGTAACTTGCTACCGAAATTTTGAGTCACGTACCTGACTTCTGGTCCAGTAAATATGCATTAGTACAATGGGTAAAGTTGCAGCTACTAGTTATGTAGGTGAGAGGAATATGCCACAGGTAACTGCAAAGGAAAGCAAGTGTTTACTGACATATTATGCACATATTCTTTGACTTGAAGGGTTTGTTTAGACTGTTTTCACTTAAGTATTTTAATATATCAGTAGTATTAGAATCACTGCATGCTATATAAAATAATAAAGTATAGATCATTCATATAATAAAGTATATATCATTCATATAATCAGAATATGATAAAAGAATACATGTACAGCATATACAACAATTATTTTACTCCCACTATGTTGAGAAGTGGGAAAATGTCATTGAATCATAGAACAGTTTGGGTTAGAAGGGACCTTTAAAGGCAATCTAGTCCAAGCTCCCGTCATAAGCAGTGACATCTTCAACTAGATCAGGTTGCTCAGACCCCCATCCAACCTGACCTTGAATGTTTTCAGGGATAGGTAATCCACAACTTCTCTGGGCAACCTGTTCTAGTATTTTATCACCCTCATCATAAAAAAATTATTCCTTATATCTAGTCTGAATTATTCCTTATATCTAATCTCCTTTAGTTGAGAACCATTACCTCCCATCCTACAGACTCTACTGAAAAGTCTGTCCCCATCTTTCCTTTAAGTACTGAAAAACTGTAATAAGGTCCACTGAGAGACTTCTATTCTCCAGGCTAAGCAATTCCAACTCTCTCAGCCTGTCCTCATAGGAGAGGTTTTCCATTACTCTGACAACTTCTGTGGCTCTCCTCTGGACATACTCCAACAGGTCCATGTCGTTCTTGTATTGAAGACTCCAGAGATGGATGCAGTACTCCAGGTGGGGTCTCACCAGAGTGGAGTAGAGTGGAGTAGAGGACCAGAATCACCTCCCTCAACCTGCTGGCCACGCTTCTTTTGATGCAGCCCAGGATATGGTTGGCTTACTAGGCTGCGAGTGCACATTTCCAGCTCTCATCCAGTTTTTAATCCACTAGTATCCCCCAGTTCTTCTCCACAGGGTTTCTGTCCATCACTTCACCCCTCAGCCTGTATTGATACTGGGGGTTGCCCCAACCCAGGTGCAGGACATTGCACTTGGCACTGTTGAACCTCATGAGGTTCACATGGGTCCACTTCTCCAGGTTGTCCAGGTCCCTCAACTCCACCACTCAGCTTGGTGTCATCTGAAAATCTGATGAGTGTGCACTTGATTCCACTGTGTATGTCATTGATGAAGCCATTAAACAGTACTGGTCGCAGTACAGATGGCTGAAGGACACTGCTTTTCCTAGTATTTCTTCCTCAGTTCCAGCATGCTAAGTAGCTTGTCCAAAGTCATATGGACAGGAAATCTCTGGCTCTATCAGAAATTCAGCCAATATTATTTTCTTCTCAGTCCAATGTTCTCTTCCTCAAATTTTGTAAGATTTATTTAAAAAAAAAAAAATGTTGATTCAAGTACAAGACTCAAACTTCAAATCATGGTGTGCTGGGTTTGTGTGTGTGGTGGGGCCTTTGGGTAGTGGGGGAGGGGGCTACAGTGGTGGCTCCTGTAAGAAGCTTCTCAAAGCTCCCCCAGTTCCAAGTTGGACCCGCCTCTGCACCACGGCCCAGCTAATTAGTGGACGAAGGCTGTGCCTCTGAGATAATGTACTTAAGAAGGGGAATCTGGGAGAAGGAGTTGGAGTTATGAAAAGGAGTTGCGAGGAGAACATCTATGTGAACACTGAGATCAGTGAAAGAAAGGAAGAGTAAGGTGGGGAAGGTGTGCCAGTGCAGAGACTCCCCCCAGCCCATGGTGAGGTCACTGGTGGAACAGATGTCAACCTGCAGCCCATGAAGGACTCCACTCCAGAGCAGGTGACTGTGCCCAAAGAAGGCCGTGACTCTGTGGGAAGAAGCACCTGCTATTGTAGTTTGGCCCTGGGAAGACTGCAACATGCAGGAGGTATCCACACCGGAGCAGGTCAGGAAGAGTTGCAGCCCATGGGAAGGACTCATGTCGGAGAAAGTTCATGGAGGACTGTCTTCCATGAAAGTGACACCACACTGGAGCAGGGGAAGAATGTGAGGAGTCCTCCCCCTGAGGAGGAAGAAGCACAGGACTGACCACACACCCCCATTCCCTTCCCCATGCACCTCAAGGTGGGAGGAGGTCAAGAAATCGGGAGCAAAGCTGAGCCTGGGAGGAAGGGAGGGGTGGTGGAAGGTGTTTTTAAGGCATGGTAATGTTTCTCACTGTCCTACTCTGTCTGTTAAGTGGTGGTGTTGTTAGTGTCTGAATTAAATTGATGGGGTTTTTTTATTCCCCTAAGGAGTCTGTCTTTTGCCCATGACCATAGTGGGCAAGTAATCCCTCCTTGTCCTCATCTTGATTCCCAAACCTTTTGCTTTTTTCCTCCCCCTTCCTAAGGGAGAAGGGGTGAGTGAGTGGCTGCATGGTGCTCAGTTGCCCTTTGGGATCAAACCACAAAACGTGATAATAGAAACCATAACTGATTGCATACTACAAAAACTGTCTCAAGTGAACTGCAAGCTGGAAGAATAAATGCTAAGGTGGCTCATTAACGATGATAAGGACTTGACTAGAGAAAACAGAATTTCGAGTGAGGTGAAACAAGTTTCACATATGCATTCCAATATTGACAGGGACCCCTTCTGTGTACGACTCACACTGAGAGCTGTTTTTCAAAAGCTTTTCCTGCACTCCTCAAATTGACATCAGCTAGAAACAGAAGAATAATTAAGCTTAACAATCCTTCTTTTCTTCCCTTACCTTTCAACCACACATTGCTTTCCTCCCTCCACATAACAAAAATAAAACAAAGCCCTGTAACTTCCAACATTCCAAGAGACAAATTCCTTTCACATGCCTGATTCTACAAGATGATGCAAAGGACTCAGTACCTGTTAAGACTTCAAACAACTGATTAAAACCAACAAAATCTCAAAATGATTAAAGCTTATATATTTTGTTTTGATACAAAATACACTAAGCTTCATCACATAAAACATTTACAGTACATTCATCTTTACAGTTATCAACTGCCACATACTTGCTTCTTCAGCATTTGTGTATATACTTCCTCTCTGATATATTCAGCCATTTGCTGTCATGCATTAGTGCCATCTTAAAATTTCTAAGCCAAGTAAACTTTGATTCTAGCATTTCTACCTTCTTCTGGACAAAGCCCAAGATATACAATGAATTTTAGCAGGAAGGAGCAGAGGCTCTAAAGTCAGACATATGCATCTGTAAGTTCTGCAAACTTCTGCAACCTGTCTTTCTTCAGCTTCTCATTAACCACACAAAAATTTCTGAAATTAAAAGAAAACTTCACCTGTGAGATCTGCCTTTTGTTATTAAAAAGCCTTAAGAATTCATTCTGCTCTTTGCCTTATCATCTCAAGCTTAAAAGTTTCAGGAAAGGATGCAAATAAGAAACTCAGCTTACAAAGGATGCTACAGATTTTTACCAGTTGTTTGGGTGGAAATAGACAGGGATCTTCAGGCAGATACTAGATGTACGAATTTCTGTGCCAAATTCTCTATTACTACCTGCCTTCAAAGAAAATACTAAAAACCCCTGAATACAAGTAAGAAAAATGTACAAGATACAAAAAAGATATCGGCAGGTAGATTTTAATGGATAAAAGGTATTAAGAAGGTAATAACCTTGTATCTGATGTCCAATTTTCTGGTTCCATGTGATACAAAAATTTCTCTTGTTGTATAGAAATAACATTTCTCTTTCGAACAACAGTGACTAAAGGAAATCCTTTATGTAGAATCCAAGTTTTCATCAGCTTTTTTACATCTAGTGTTCCATTGGTAATCTGTAAAACACAATCATAACATAACAAGAAAAGAGCAAATGGAGAACATTTTTAAACCTTCCTCCTTAACTTGCCAAGCAAGTAGTGGCATGATTCTACATATGTAAACAATTACTTTGACACTGAGCTTGTAAATTTAGGAAGCAACAATTTAGTGGAGCAAGTGGTTTTTATTTTCTTAAGTTGAGGGAATCCTAGCCGAGCAGTGGAAAGACAAATTGGAAATATCAGGTAGGTTGAACTGGCATGTCATGAAAGTGGAGAAGGTAGTGTTACAGAAAAGAAAGTTATAGGAAGTTCCCAAGCTCCCCCTTAGCATTTCTCTCTCCTTCTTGGTATTCTGATATTATGTGGGTGTTTCAGGTTAAAGATCTTCTTTTAATTCTGAAATGAATATTGGAAATTGAATTAAAATGACAGTGTTTGTACAACGCAAATAAAAAACAACGTAGATATTTTTTTTCCCCCCCCTCCCACTAACCAGCCTTTGCACCGCTTAACCACTAACCTCTTCTAATCTTTCAGGAATTTTTGTACTACAACATCCCCACTGAGGGACAAGTACTTTATAATGTCTACGTATCACAGCCTCTTAATTAGCAGAGACGATCATCCAACATGAAAAAGACAATATGCCCCCTAAGTTATGAAAATATGTTTTAGGTTTTAACTTTTACTAACCTATACTGGGTCTTTCGCTAGTTTATCTCATCAACATCTCACTGCCCATTGTTGTCTGTTCAAGCCAACAATAACGTGTACAGTTTACACTCATGGGAAAATACTGTAATTATTTATGTAGAGAACAACCATAAAATTTAAATAGGGGTTTCAATTCCAGGGAAGCAATTCCCTATCAAAAGCTCAAAATTTATAGAATGTGAAGTCTACATGAAAACCAATACTTTTTACATACTTCCAAACCCCACACTTGGCTAAATCTCTTCCTCCATCTTGTTATCACAAGCTATCATTGCTACTACAATGTTACATTATGCAATCCCTTCATAAATTGACCAAGATGTGCTGAATGCGTGCTCTCACTTTCTTTTGCCATTATCTTTTCCTTTCCTTCTTTTCCACTTTGAAACCACCAGAATTTTATATGGTCATTGCTACCCAGCCAAAGAAAAAAAAAAAACAACTAGAAAACGCCAAACCCAAGATGAGAGGAATATTAAGAGATCCGGAAACTAATTAAGTCTAGTACTTGCACCTTGACAACTTGCCTGTTTCACATCTCAAGTCTTTCTGTGTTAACATTGTGAGCCACCTATAAATTTGAATTTGATCCACTGAAATAATTCTATTCCAAAATAGAACCCTTCGCAATCATCTGAAATTAAACCAATTCATTAGAAATTATAAGTTCATTATTTCATCCTAGCAAAACTTTTATTGACTTTAATTGATTTTATTGACATATCTTCTTTGAACAGCTCCAATGAAAGCAATGCATAAAAATTAATTCAACCTTCTTCCTTCTACGCAAGGTATACAAAAAATTTGCTCACTGTGTTACAGGTTTTTATTTTAACTCATGTGCAATTTTCTCATCTTCACTCCAATTATGATTGTCAATTTCCACAGAGAAAGTTAAGACTTAAGAAATGATTGTGCATTTTGTTGTGGACAGAAAAGTTTATGATCAAAGAAAAAGCCACTTCTGCAGTTGGAATTTTTAAACACATTCAGCCTAGGCATAATTAATGGGAGTAAAAGGAAAGGAGCCAATCCATGTGCTGAATATCATAGATTTGGTTTTACTATTACCATAAATATGGGAAACCACCAAAAACAATAACAAAGATCTCACTACATAATAATACTAACGGTTTAATTGTCATAAGGGAGACAATAGTTCACATCTAAAATGGAGAAGAATCAACAAGTTCAGACACAGATATGGCCTCTTGTATTATGAAGATAAAACTTTGAAAGAATTAGCAAATCTGGGCACTGGCTAGAGTCCAAGGGTACTAATAATGGTATCAGTCAGTTCAAAGATCAGATAGGTACACAATATTTTATGTGAGCCACTCGCATCCATCTAGTTCATAAAGTTTTAATTCAGACACCTATTGGGGGAAAATATTATTGAGCAAAGACTTTCCATCAAGTTTCTAGAATGGATGAACTTTTGATACCAAAGGCAGAGCAAGTAATCAGAGATACAGCTTGTCTAGATTTGACTGTTAATCAACAGACTCTGGCTGAGAATCTGAAGGTGAAAGCCCATCAGAAAGCAAGTGAAACTAAGCATTCAAGATACAAAAAGAAAAATATTAAGACAGAAAGAATACCAAAACAAAGGAAAATGGACACAAAGACAGTACCTGTATTTCACTAAATTCAGAGAGGCAATAGGTGAAAATCAATGGAAAGAAGGTAGCTCAGAAAATGTACCTTCCCAGGGGAGCAAAATAATAAAAGCTCAGATGTAAACTAACTCATTGCAATACCAGACCAATCCACTTAAACCAACAGTCTTTGGAAAAAGGGAATATGAAAGTATACAAAAGTGAAAACACAAAACTAATAGTATTAACACTTACTTACATGGAAAAAAACTCACAAAACAAATCAAAGACTCAGGCACAAAATGAGGTGCAGTCAGAAATGGACACAGAGGAAAAGGCAAACACTGTAAGCAGCATCAGAAAATATCTAAAGAATCAGTTGGTGAGCTCCTCCACACAGAAAGGCAACTTCTAGCAGATAATGCTGTTAAATGCCTGGTGTCAGCGGGAATTTGGTAACATTAAATTAGCACCAAATACAAAGGGTTGTTTCTCATTGAAATAGGAAATACACACTGAGTTCTAACATTAGATGTTACTAGGTTGGTTGGATGTAATTCACTTAACAATACTAATAAAGGTGAGTGAAGCAATCCCAGAGTTGGTAACAATTACTTTTGACTCTTAAAAGATGATGACTGAGGTTCCAACAGACTGGAGAAAGAGGCCTGCTGAGTTTGCAAAAAGGCCAAACTTTCCCCCTGGTCAAACAGTAGGTTTATAATTAAAAAAAAAAAAAAAAAGTTATTTTCTGAGCTAGGGAGACAGACTAAGCAAATAACCTAGTTTTGAGAACAACTCTTGTGCCATGCCCTAGTAACAGTTACACTCTGCATCTAGCAACAGTAAAATCTTCACATTAATTAAATGTGAGGCATCTGTGTGGTCTTGCTAGCCACTTTATGTGGTAGTACCATCTCCCTGTGGTATGTTCTCTACATGTGCATGACTGAAGATGGTTGGTCAGGATACTCCATTTTAGAGGTTGAGAAGACGAAAGTCTAGTTTGCACTATAAAAATCACTATACAAACCAGAAGAGTTCTCTGTCATAAGAGAGTCACAGTCTGATATTAGTAATAAACAATCACTAGCTGGCAAACTAGTGACTATATGTGACTAAACACACAAATTTACAGCCACCTGTGACAGCTGACAATAACAGTGGCTCCAGTTCTGCAGAAGTTCAAATTTCATAAGGTAGGTGCCAAGAACCAAAACTAAACATTAAGTTAGTATCCTGTCTAGCACTCAGCTTCTCTGAGGGAACCTCACATGTATTTCAGATACTTTAATACATACTATGCAGTATACACACTCACAGGGAAATCTGTTCCCTTCCCTTATACAACTACCTTGACACTCCCTGAGGATACTCAGCAGCTCTTTCTTGTTGGGATCGCTCTCAATCTTGCGCTCTCACTGTCTCACACATACTCTCTCCCTCTTGCACACTCCCCCCTTTGCACTCTCCCTCCCACTCTCTCTCCTTCATGTGCTCTCTCCCTTGTACTCTTCTACCCTCATCCTTTCTTGCTCTCTCTCTCCCTTCTGCTCTCCCCACTCCTTCACATGCACCCTCTCACCCCTGCCCTCTCTAGCTGACTCTCACCCTTGCTCTCTTCTGCCTGTGTCCCTGCCTTCTTGTGCCCTCACTCTCTCCCCCCACACCCAATCAGACACAGCCTTATGCCTGCCTTACAATTTGAGAGCTGCTGAACTAAACTGTCCCCTAAAATTTATTTTCCTACAATTCCAGCACCATTTGCTGAAACAGAAGCCATGACTGAAACAAGTTGGACAGGTTAGAGAGTATCCCAAGACCTCTACAGAGGTCTACAGCTATTTCTTGAAAGTAACATTTTGTCCTGCATTTAATATGACTGTTTTTATTCCGGTTTTAACACACTAACAATGCAACTCTAGAGAGGATATGTACATACTGACATGTCCACACATGTGGATATGCATCGTAGTGCATACCCACTTCCAGTGCTTTTTTGGGATGATACTCAATGGAGTCCTAGAAGCTACAGGAATCTCCATATCCATATGACAGAACTTTGTACTATGATAAGCAAGAACTCTTCACCTGCAGTCCATTATCTTATTTCGCTCATAAACAAGGAAATAAATAAAAATTTACAATACACTTAGAGAAGTGAAAAAACAAGAACAGCATATCAAAGATGGATACCTCATTCATGCTATCCCACAAGTCATCACTCTGGGCAGATCCATAGTTATGATTATGCAAGTATACCTCAATGCCAGCTTGGAAAACGTCCTTAGTGAGATAGTGCTTCAGCATCAAAAGAAGTGAAGCCCCCTTTAGGGAGAAAAAAAAGAAAAGAAATGGGAAATTAAAGTTATAGAACTTGTTGAAGCATATGAATATTATAGCTCTTTCACAGTACAAGAATAACTCAGAAGCTGTCAGATTTTATCCCAAATGATATAATTTGAATAATTACCTTTAACTTACTTGCCTTGGAAAAATATTTTTTTAGTATTTCATAAACTTCAAATACAGTTACAAAAAAAAGCTGTTACAGCTTGAAATTTTTTACCAGCTGCTTTGGAAAAAAAAAAAAAAAGTATTTCAAATCTCAAAATACAATGACAATAGGTTAATAAATCTTAACATTTTTTTCAATTAATATAATCTCAAAAATATTGCCTTCTTACTGGTAAGTCTCTGCTGGCTGTCATATTTCATTAGTGATACTCTTCTGCATGGTACAGAACTGCACTTGTGACACACTGTTTAACAGTCATATGATTACCAGTTATATCAAAAATCTAAAAATACAGGAGAAATATGACATACACTTAGTAGCCTAGAATTGAGTGTAGAAGGACAAATGCATTTTGAAAGTATTTAAATACAGCCATGTTTTGTTAAAAAAAAAGTAGTAACTGAGTTGTTTTAGTATCAAAGTGGCCAAAAATGTGTAGACAGAAAGGTGGTTTCTGCTTTTTTCAACCACAGCTGAAAGTCGTTTTTTTTCCATAGAAATGCTTCTATGTCACAGCCACTAATGAATTAATTGCTTGAGGACTCGCACACTGTACAACTGAATGTGGATGAGCTGCCATAGATCATGGAGACTTTAAAGATGCACTTTATATTTTTGGTATTATTTCTGAGAAAGGATCAAGAAAAAATTAAAAGGAAGATTTTAATGAAAGCATGTATGGTTCTTGCATATTCCAAATTCAAGTTATGGAATTTAACTAACAACTTGTCTGAAACTGAAGGCTGCCTGGTTATTCTAATTATTCATGAAACTGCAATGAATACCCCTTACTATAGTTTTTTATAATATGGTCATAATTTCCTCTCTTGCATGCATCCATACTTGACCTATAGCTCTATTATTTTGCTTTACATACTGTCATATCCTCCCAAACACTCTGTTGTTGCAGGTGGATTGTTGTCACACCTCTGAGTATCAGGTTTACTGATAGTCTGCAAAACCACAAAGCTAAAAATAATTTCGTACAATAATTTCTATTCCAGATAAACAAAATGTAGAGGCTACCTACTAATCTCTGTCAGTTGGTAGTATAGTAAAACAAAGCAAGTTTTACAATTCAATAACAGACCACCCTTAGCTGATTTGGGACCATGTTGCCAAAGTGTCTTCCCACCCAAATTGACAAAAGTGCTAGCTAAGATATAGGGCCAAGAGTAGTGGAGTACAAAGATGGCATGCATGAATGAAGAGCTATCCAATTAAGGCCTCTGAAACATAGAAAGCAGCCATGAGAAACCTGTTTCTGACAATGCTAGGGCAAAAGTTCTGGTTAGCTCCTAAACTCAGAGGTGTAGTTTGCTACATTTCTATTCAGAAGGTGCACATACTCATTAGTAGCAGTAAAGTAATTCTCCAAATATAATGCTTTACTAGTTGACTGAAAGCCCAGCCCAATCACTTATGGAATATTTCCATTAAAACTATATAGGGGAGTTTTGATCGGGCAAAGAGTGACAGAATTGTTATCTCTGATGTTAGTTGGTTACAGACATGATTGTACATGGTGCATAACTTCCAGAAACTCACCAAAAAGGGAATTATTTGAGACAGAAACTCTGAAACATGAAACAACAGCCATGCCTTTTGATATACAGATTAGGGAGAGAAATCAAATCAATTTCACAACCAAGGGAAGCTGAAAATCACATATCTTTGTTCTTGTAGTTCAGGAAACAGAGACCAAAATAAAGAGAAGCACATCACTATTGTAGGTCCATTTCGCATCTCAGACTACTCAAGGATGCCAGACAACATGTGTTAACCTGTTGAGACTTGCAAAAAAGAAATCAGACGAGACAAACCAAGACAGCTGTGGGAACTGTATTCCACTGAGCAGAGGAAGATGCAGTATTTGACTATTTTCTAGTAAGCACTAGCTGTCCCCATGGTTTCTTATTAGATGAAAGTACAAGCATACAAAGATAGTGAGGGGAAAAAATTACAGCTAATACAAAAGATACGTGTTGAGTTTGTGTTTGGCGGGGGTTTTGGTAGTGGGGGAAGGGGCTACAGTGGTGGCCCCTGTGAGAAGCTTCTCAAAGTTCCCCAGCTTCAAGTCGGACGCTCCTCTGCCCAAGGCTGAGCCAATTAGCGACAATGGATGCGCCTCTGTGATAACATATTTAAGAAGGGGAACTTGAAAGAAGGAATTGGAGTTGTGAGGAGGATATGTATGCAAACACCAAAGTCAACTGAAGAAAGGAGGAGGAGAGGGAGGAGGGGGGGAGGTGCACCAGAGCAGAGAATCCCCTGAAGCCTGTTGTGAGAGGGCAGGCTGTCCCCCTGCATCCCATGGAGTTCCACAGTGGAGCAGCTGTCCACCTGCAGCCTGTGGAGGAACCCATGTCAGAACAAGCCCAAAGAAGGCTGGGACTCTGAGGGAAGCCCCCGCTGTAGCAGTTCATCTCTAGGAGGAATGTGACCTGTGGGAGGGACCCATGCCAGAGCAGTTCATGAAGAGCTGCAGCCCACGGGAAGGACTCATGTCAGAGAAAGTTCATGGAACTTGTCTCACATGAGAGGGACCCCACACTGGAGCAGAGGAAGAGTGTGAGGAGTCCTCCCCCTGAGGAGGAAGAAGCAGCAGAGACAATGGGTGGTGAACTGATTGCAACCCCCATTCCCTGCCCCCCTGCATTGCTGGAGGAGAGGAGATAGAGAAAAACTGGAAGCAAAGCTGAGCCTGGAAAGAAGGGAGGGGTGGGAAGAAGGTGTTTTTAAAATGTGGTTCTGTTTCTCACTGTCCTACTCTGTTTGATTGTAAAATTAAGTGGTCGTGTTTAAATTAAATTATGTTTTCTTCCCCTAAATAGTCTGTCTTTTTCCAGTGACCATAATCGGTGAGTCATCCCTCTCTGTCCTTATCTCCCAAGTCAGATTCCCAGATTCTCAAGTTGTATTTTCTCCTCCCCATTCCTGAGGGGGAAGGAATGAGTGAGCATCTTTGTGGCGTTCAGTTGCCCTCTGGGCTCAGACCACGACAAGATATAAAAAGGTTTCCTCCAATACTACCAAAATCATGGGACACAGTATTTAAAACCTGAGACAATGTGAGTAAAAATTAGGCAAATACAGATATTTGCTCTCTCAAGCATTTTCAAGTGAGGCACTGTGCACTTCTTAAAACATAAACTTCACACAAAACCCTCACTAGATATGAGAAATAATCAACTTGCAGGCAACCAGGATATGCAGTGAAATAATTTTACATCCTAGATGCAAGCCTCCGTCTCAGGAAGTCTCTAAAATACCGTTTTTTAAAAGCAGAAGGAGCATAGAAAGGAGTGATTGCTTCAGTAAGTGCCTTGTTGTTAATCTTTTCTTACATACTTGTTACATTTTATTTCACCTACTGGGTCCCCTGTACATCTTCATGAGTATTTCATTTGTGACGAAGCATGCGCCAAGCAGAAGGATATTAAGTAAGGACACAAATACACATACATAATTTTTTCCTAATTAAAAGCGATGTAGACACTCAGAGACAGTATTGAGAGATCTGCATAGTTTGTGCTAGGTGTAAATTACCACCAAACAATTGTCAGTACATGCCTACTTACTCATGATTCCACATTCATGTTTTCAATAGCTAATATATCACTTCCCAAATATTTTCAAATATTTTTCAAGTTACCTTGATATAAGAAAGTGCATCAAACATTTCTTCAATTTGCTCTGAAGACTGAACAGCAGAAGAGACTGGATGTGAAGAATTCAAAGAATCCTTCATCATAGCCTTGAAAATTAAGTTAAGGAGATCTTCATCCTAGTAAAGAAATATCTATGAGTGTCTGAGAACTTAGAAGATGCATGGTAAGCAGAACAGTAAAAGTTGTCTCTTTTGCTCTTCCATTGGCCAAACATGCCCCTGCTCACCTTTCTGCCAGTGCAGGCAGGAAAAGAACTGTCAGTGTAGCATTCGTAAAATCTTCTCTTTCCCTGCCACGTTATCCAGACCCTTAAGCTACTGTCTCAGGTAAAAGCATCATTGGCACTAGAGAAAATAAACGTACCTTCTAAGCAAGTATGTGCCGAATTTCAGATTTGTCTCATCAATGCTTTCAGTTAATTTACAGGAACCAGGAAAAACAAAAGCATGACTTCTTTAGTATGTGTTAATCTTAAACCATGAAGTCTAGCGAAATTACTCACTACAGTGATGTTTGTGTGAAATTAAACACCACCTTATCTAGTGATCCTAGTACCAAACTCTCTTCTTCTAGAATGAAGATATTTGAATTTAATACACTGTTACCAGAACAAGACAATCCCAAACACTGAAAAGAAGGTGAATGACCATTTCATTAATTTCATTGAGACTTGAATAAACAATTCTCTATACAGTTTCCTCTATGCAGTAGAGAGTTACCAAAAAAAAAAAAAAAGGTAAGCCCTGTGTACAATACAATAAAGACACCCTTCAAAGTTCAAAATTTTAAAGCTATTCTTACTGAATGTAGTTCTGAGTGATTTTTTTTTATTTTTACCAAAAAACATTTTGGCACCACCAAGTGGTGAAGTGACGTGTTGGTGAAGGCACCTTGTCAAACACCTTTCAGAATAAAGTATACAAGTGGCAGTTGTGTCCTCATGAAAACAGACTATTTTTGTGTCCTCCTCTCACCACATATGCAGAACGGCTACACAGCAACAAGCCGAATAGGTATACAAACATACTTTCTGTGGCAATCAAACCCAACAACCAAGCTAGGCCAAATGAAAAACTTCTTAAACATCCAGGTCCAAGAAAGAATTCACTGAACCAAGTTAGTAACCCAAGTTTCTTAATGCAGTAACAAGGGTGAATTAAGAACTCGAAACACACTCAGTCAGAATGCCAAGAAGAACACAATCCAGCAAGCAGGAAACACTCAGTACACGTCAGGTTTTTATTCCTGTGACTAAAGCAAATCACATAAGCACTCCTGGAAGCTGGTTCCAGAACCCAGGTATCTCTTCTCCTAGGAGACACCTTTACACCAGATCACCAGATACAAAATTAGTCTCTCCACTGCTCCCTCCATTTAGTTCCACTAATCTTTGTGTCTCTGCCTGCATTTAGTGACAGGGACACATTACAGCAGTAGCTGGTATCCCTTCCTTGGAGAGGAAAGATCAAGTTTGAATCCTTCATGTTTTCCAAAGCCTGAAGTTAGGTCACTTAGTACTTGAGTGAGTTTTTAAATGATTGCTAGGTTATTATATCAAAAAGATTATATCCTTCAGCCATATGTGTAAACAGAAGTGCCTGTAGGAGTAGTGCTTTGTACTATTAGTATGACTCAATGCTATCAGAATCCATGGGGTGGGACAGTAAGATAATCTAATACCAGGTCCCCTAAACTAGACACAAGCAAGCACCTCAACAATGGAAAGTCAGGAGTTACTCTAGGCATATTTAGTAACCTAAAGCTCTGGAGCTTCCTAAGTCTACTAAGAAAAGAAGAGGCAGACAAACTTGGTCAACAACATGCCTGGACTTCCTGCATAAAAATTTTATGTTATGATTTGATATATAGACACTTACAGTTTTCAATACCTGCTATTTTTCACAGAATGCTTTAACCTACATAAAACACAAAGACAGCATGTAGACTACCAAAATAAAAAAATTAAAAACCCACAATGTACCCTCCCCAAAGCCCCCCAAAACCACATCCAATATAATTAAAGTGCCAAAGCAGAAGAGGTATAGTATAATCTCAATAGTGCCCAAAGCAAATTTCAGTATAAGTTTGTAAGTATCGTCCTTTATGGGTAGCATTAAAAGATGGATCTTAGTGAAGGTACAGAAAGCGTAGTTACAGAAAGTACTTACTGAATGTAATTCTGGAAAAATTTCCTCCATGGCAACGTACTCCATGAAAGTGGCAAATCCCTCATTCAGCCAGAGATCATTCCACCATCCCATAGTTACTAGATTGCCAAACCACTATGAAAGACCAAAAATGTCATACTTTTTCAGAAATAAAATCAAATTAGTACAGTAACACTCTATCCATCCTCAGCTTTAGCTTACGGCAAAATCAAGTTCAGTCAAAACCATGGTAGTGGTTTTGCACGAACGACTCCCTAAGTGAGAGTTTGCACTCCACCTGTTGTACTGGAGAAAATACAGCTGCAGATATTCTGAACAATGTACAGCCCAGTCACAGTGAAGGCAGAGGTGAATTTAAGGATAGAATTGCATTTTTTTAAAAAAAAAGAACCCACCACATTTAAACAATGACCTCCCCAATCTAGTACCTGATGGGCAAGCTCATGTGCTATCACTGCAGTTATTAACTTTTTATCCCTTGCTGAAGAAGTATTACTGTCAAACAAGAGTGCTGTTTCTCGGAAGGTGATCAAGCCCCAGTTTTCCATTGCACCAGACTGAAAATCAGGAATTGCTACCAGATCTGGAAAAGATTTGAAAGAAGCTTTTGAAACGGCTACTTAGAGCAATTCTGTATTTCAGGTGTACCTATTCTATTATATAATCCCTAAAAACCCCGCGGTATTTAAATCCCGCGGTGTGGACATGTACTCACATCTCAAGCATAGAAGGAAACAACTTCAAGCACAGACACTGCCTACAGATCTTGCATGCACATAATTAACAAGGAAATGTGGCTGCCCCTACTGAAAGTAATGTCTTAGAAGACTGCATTTCATTATTTTTACAGTCAAATTAATACATGCAAAGTATGGCCACAGATTTTGCACTGGTGAACATGGTTCACAAACTGAGAACTGTGTATCTCCCTAACAAGGCACATGATGTTAAATGTACACTGAATTTTTTTTTAATGTTATCTACAAATATAAGCAATACATTGTCAAAAGAACATAAAAATTTTCTATCTTGGGAATCACTTAATACTTGTATTCAGTCAAACATTTCATGAATTTTTAAAATAATTTTGGGGCAACCTTATTTCACAGATGTTTGATGCTATCTTTTTTTTTTAAGAACACCTTTTCAGAACAAAAGTTCCCCCACATTTCTCAGAATGATTAGGGCTTCTTCTTCTGTTTTAAAAAAGTTCAAAAGAACTTACCTAATTTTTGAAGAGGGTAGTCTATTAGAAAGTATTCTTGATAAAATTCCAGAAGTTTCACTGCTGTGTTTAAGGCATATCCAACTTGATTTAGATGCTGTGGTATGGCATAGATAGATACCTAGCCCAAACAGAGAAGGGAAAACATTTTGAAATGTATAGCTACAAAAGCTTTAGAAGTAAAAGAGAAGCCAGCAGAAGTTCCTGGAATAGGTAGGACATGGTTTTGAGAGTACACACACAAGTTAAAAACACTAGTTATGAAGCTGTCAATAAATATTTTTTTTTTGCTAGAGCTTATTCACTAACCAAAATACAGAGAGACTATCCAATTGAACAATGTGTATGCAAGAACAACTCACAGTTCACACCTTTAAGGAAGGTGTTCAGGAAGGGTCGACATGAACAGAAATTGATTCATTTCCTTTTCTACTCCCTCATGAGTTATTTAGTGACCCTCCCTGCATACCTCAACTAATCTATAAGTTTAGGCTATCAGTATGACAATACTAGTATCATCTGCAAGAAATCATCTCAAGAAATAATAATTGGCACAAAGTTCATGCATTCCCCTATCTAAGGTAGGGCCACATTAGACATGATGTAAGAAGCATTCATAAAAATTGAGAGGTAGTAGTCTCCCTCTACTTATGTTGAAGTGGCTATATCAAGAAAATAACTTTGAGCAGGTTGATCCAGTTTAGGACACCCCTTCATACACGAACACAAAATATGTTGAGACTAATTTTCTTGTTCTATTTTAAAAGAAAAGTCCCTCTTAACTATGCTACAAATCAGTAAACAAATGACATTTCACATTGATGGATAGGGTGACCCTTTGAGTTTGAATCAAGCACATACCAGTAAGGGCCTAATCTAGTGTTCCTGGAAGTAGAGAAGTATTATTTGCTGCCAATTTTAAGCTCAAAAACAAAACATAAAGATCCCCCAGAATCTTCTGGAGTTGAGAAAAATGTCATTGCATTATGAAGACAAAGTGACTTTACTTCAACTCTAAGCTAGCTTATAACTTTCAGGACAATAAACTTATCCTGTGTGAACCGGTTAGTTCAAGTTCTTTGAATCTCCTAACCACAAACTGCTGGAAGCATTTTGAAAGCATATTTCATGGAAAACATCATTATATGCTTCCTTCTTATACCCTCCCTTGGCCTACCAGACAACCCATGAGCTAGACTCTGGCCTTACTTGGTATAATAATTCTTATGCTTTCTCCCTTTAAGCTGGCAAGTACTTTTATACAATGTTAGATCCCTTGTGTTTGGTGCCTTATGAAGGTCTGCTGGACTTCCCTAGCTTGGCCAGATCTTGCTTGGTGGTCAGAATGAAGGAGAAACACAGTTAAGAACCACTTTCCTTACTTAGAATACATCACCCAGTCTTTTCTTCCTCTCCTACAGGCCTCTGCCATAAAATACTTTTGAAGTACTGACAATCCATACAAGTTAGTCTCACTATTATGAAACAAGCAAAGCACACCACATAGATAGTTGTTTCGACTCTTTGCAAACATAAAACATTTAGTATACAGATCAGTTTTCTGCCTGGTAAAGAAGTGGCTACATGGTTTTAACAGAACACAGGTTCAAATACAGGTCTGAACAGTAGCCACAAGGACTAAAAAAAAAAAAAGTATGATTTCACTTTTCAGGTTACACCTAACAGTCTCTCCTATTCAGCTATAATTAGGAATACTTGTCCAAGTCAGAATCAAAGCCCATTGACCAGTATCTTTACTTGGGTACACTGGATTAAAGAGGGCTGCATCTCCTGCAGTGCTACTACCACTATTCCCTCTGTCTTTCTAGGCAGGTACTGGCACTTCTGACATTTCACCACAAAGGGGCATAGTCATGAAAATCATTGCTCACATGAAACTCTTGCACCTCCTAAAATACAATTAAGGAGAATGTCCTAATAATAACATGCTTTTTCTTTAGTTACTTTAATTGCACACATTGTAGGAACTGCTCACTGACCCTGCAGGCCATATCCCTGCAAATGACAAAGATCAAACAGGATCAACTGTTTGATTCTTGGAATCTTTGGAAAAACAAAAACCCCACAATGAAATAATTGCAATCAAGTGACTAAATTTAGACTAACTTCAAGTTAGTCCAAATTTGCTTTACTTCAGGGCATGGTAGGTTATATTTGCAGATACAGAATATATTTGCAGCGCTGCTTGAAATAGTATTTCAATAGACTGTCTTGGGAGCTGTAATGTTTTTATACATCATCAGAACAACTCTTGGTTTGCATGACATTACTCCCTCACAAATGAAGCAATAAAGCTGAAAGGTTAAAGCTTCCAGCTCTGAAAGCTCTTAGGAATTTTAGATTTTGTAAATTTCCGCTGTTAACAAGACTTAATGCTGAGTCCCTTGCTGTAAAAGTCTTCTCAATATGGTATAAGCCCTGAAGTCAGTCCAACCTACAGCATATAGCTTTTGTTCCCTGACTATGATGTGTATAATAAAACCAACAAAATAAATACATTTAAAAGAGACAGAGTTTGCATGTTGGTTTGGGGATTTTTTTTGTTTTGTTTTGGTTGTCTGGTTGGCCTGGGAGGGGTGAGGGAGAACTTAAAGTGGAACAAACATACCAGACTCCCATTAGTTTCCCTACTGATGTTTTTCAAGTCTGCAACAACAAAGGCTACTAGGTAGGTGCTCATCTTCAAACTCACAAAAAACTCATCTTGAACAATTCCATTTGTCACCGGAGTAGTGGCTTTCTGCAGGTAAAAGGAAAACACTGTTATTAATGCAGACAAAAGAATACTAAGACATGCAAGGAATCGATGTTAAAATCAAATAATTACTGCATACTAGGGAAAGTTTACAAGCAAACTTGCAGAACATGTTTATATTTTGGTTATGTTTCAGTGGGATAGATGACACTCGCAACCTACTCATGGTGTAACAAAACTTAAGGAGACACGGAACATTTAAGCCTATATACTCAAAAATTATTTGTTAAATTTTATTATGCAGTATTACCAGACAACTGCATTGCTGGAGAAGCCATCAATATAATTCAGTTCACACTTAAACCCCCAGTATAATCCACAATCAACATAAAGATTAATATTAATTCAAGAGAGCTTTAGGCTAGATCTGAGACATAGCTCAGCATATCCTACTAAGAACACTGGTACTGCATATGTTAAACATTTGTTTCTTCTCAGAATCCTCTTTAAAACCAGGTGGATATACTCATTATTTTCAACAGAATGAAAAACCCTCACACACACACACATACAAATCAAATGAGACTGTGTTTTAAAAAGTGAAGAAAACCTAAGGTTTCAGTTAGTTCATAGCAAAACCATGCCTATCTTATACACTGCCAAAACTGTCTTCTCAGTCTTCTGAAGTAAGATACTATGGTGTCTCTTAAATTACTTTCAGTGCAGTTTTTCTTTAATATTAGTGTTGGAAAGGCATGCTCTATGCCTAGAAGTACTTTTTTGTATATTTCTTCACAAACATAAATTACAGGAAGAATAAAGTGAAATGCTGAAAATCACTGTAGTGCAGACTAGTAAAGGTCTGGAGACAGCGATGACAGTTCATGTGCCTTCTGAAACTTCATAATAAGTTTGTTTCTAGAAACCATAAACATTTAAAAAACAATGATAATCTTAGTTTTAGACAAGATCATTTCAAACCAAACAATGATTTAACATTTAACTGCCACTGAAAATTTAACTGTCAGATTTAAAGAGGAATAGATTTTTAAGCCTGAAGATAGAAATCAATATAATCATCTAGTCTGATTAGAATCCCATTGTTGAATTCCTTCAGCAAATTCATAAATTTCTGGCCTTTACTACAGCTTCATCTTCATAAAGAGGTGACACCCTATATAAGAAAATCTGTGGCTGTAAATAAACTGGTTCAGAAATCAGTTATCCTCCATTAAAAAACAAAACAAACAAAACAACAAAACACCACAAGCCCAAAACACACACAGTTTATTTCAAGCCTTAATGTGTGTCAGCCACTATTATTGTCATATTAGCAATGTACATGCTAGTTGAGAAGACCTGCTTCTGAGATCGCTTGCTCATATAGGTATTTATAGAAAATTATGAAGTTCATATTTAATCTTCTCATGGATAAACTAAGAAGTGTCTCCATTCAGCACAGATTGTTTCTAAGACCTGTAGTTATACAGAAGAATCGGTGCCACTTTTTTTCTGAGAGGGATTTGTTTAAGTGTTTATTTTCAGAAACCAGCCTATCATAGTAATGATCTCACCAGTGCAATATGCTCCTACACAACATGATCCTCTTCAATTTTCATATTTCTTTCTTTATGTGCACAAGAATCAACTCACTAGCCTGTACTTACTGCACTGGGAGCCCACACTACCTAACAGAATATCTAATCCAGGCTAAGTAAGCTAAAATGTAAGAATTCAGCATGTGCTAGAGCACTTGTGAGATCAAGGACAAAAAACATGAAATAAATCATAAAAACATGTCAATTAAATGAAGCTTTGCATATAAAAATGGGTACCATTACAAGAGGACTCACTGATACAATAAATGCTGTTGAGGTAGCATACTATTTCACAGAAACTCCTGTGTCTAATTTCTTTATTTGTACAGTCACAAAAATAAGGACTTTATTGTAATTCACATGTGCAAGTTATCTTGACAAATTACAAATCCCAAAGGAACCACTTCTGAACCCATTAACAGACTGCATGTTTGGATGTTATATAACAAAAGAGGAATTACACAGTATCAAATTATCAGGGCATGAAGTTGGGGGACAAAACAAAACAGAAGAATATTGTTTGCAGTATAAATACAAATTATCTTAGAGATGTCCATCAGCAAAACTATCAATTTACTTGCTCTGTATGTTCTTATATCTTCTTGATAAATTCTAATTAAACCTGACCTGCTCTTTAAACACAAGAACTCGCATTTGATTCCCAGCATTAAACATACAATTCATTCCTTTTAATGTCTTTTTTTTAATATATCTTTGTTCCACATGTGGAAGCTTTCTCAAATTTTTAGCAATCATACAGATGATGTAAGAGTCAAGTTTTAAAACAGAGATGGAAGTAACAGAAGATGCAGATGAAATTTTTAATACGCTCTTAGAGACATTCTAACAAGCTCAGTAAACGTTACAAAGAAAAAAAGAGTGGACAAACAGGAAGTTCAGTGAAAAGGCTCCAAGAACAGCCTTTGGAAGAAGGGACTAGCTACTCTCAGTGATTACAAAGATGCTGTGAGGCTATGCAGGGCAGAAATCAGGAGGTCTAAAGCCCAGCTGGAAATTACCCTGGCTTCAGCAATCAAGGATAACAAGAAATGTTTCTATAAGTAAGTAA
>ML997692.1:1105340-1124883 GCA_010365825.1 Otus sunia
GACAAGAGGGAATGGCGTCAAGTTGCGCCAGGGAAGGTTTAGACTGGATATTAGGAAGTATTTCTTTACAGAATGGGTTGTTAGGCGTTGGAATGGGCTGCCCAGGGCAGTGGTGGAGTCCTCATCCCTGGAGGTGTTTAAGAGTGGGGTCGACATAGCGCTTAGGGATATGGTGTAATTGGGAACTGTCAGTGTTAGGTTAACAGTTGGACTAGATGATCTTCAAGGTCCTTTCCAATCTAGATGATTCTGTGATTCTGTAACAAAGGTAGCAAGACAGAGAAGGTGAGTTAAAAAGCAGAGAACCAGATGATGAAAAAGTCTGACAAGATGGGAAGGAAGGAGAATTCTCATCTTGAAGGAAGAATGGGACCTTCTGCCTATGGCATATATAAGTAGCTGAACAGAAGACATGTAGTATGCAAGGCAGAATGGGAAGAAACAGATCTGAAGGTAATTCAAGAGATAGGGGAAATCAAAACACCAAAAAGATATGCAAGAGAGGCATCATGTAATTTTAAAGGGAATTAATCACGCAGGACTGGCACAAGTCATGGTAAGAACAATTCTATGTAGAGAAAGATGGATAGGAAAAAAGACACCTTTTCTATGCAGCGCAGGAACAGATAAACAGTAAGCATCTAATTGTGACCAACAGGGAAAATACATGTTTAAGACCATACAAATGTGCAATACCAACCCATTTTTCACTGCAAGTAGAATATGTACAAGGTCACATCTCCCAAATGTTCTTTTTTCAAATGGCTTCCTATCTCCCTGAAAAATGAGCAATGTAATGAATGCTACTCTGCAGCAAGAAAGGCTAGAAACTTAAATGTAAATGCGTCCTGGAAGAAACGAGATGCAGTACTGATGACTTTACAGCAAATGCAGCTCATCAGCATGTTTTCTCCGTGTAGATGATTCCTCCTTGTACACACATGTCAAGTACAAAACATTAGTATCCACAGACAGCACCAAAAGAGCTACCGCACGCTTTGTAACAGCACTCAGAGTTGAGCAGGGACAGATGGGATGGGGAGCAGCTCCTTCCCAAGCACAGAACCCCACAGTCACAGACTTTGCAGGACTGCCAATGCAAGGCAGAAGTTATGGGAGGACGCAAGACTAAGGCAAGTAACAATCTGTGTTTTCCAGATTTAATTCACATGTCCTGAGGTGTGAGAGTCAGCCATTTCCAGACTAGAGGAAAATTCTCTGGCAACAAAAACACACTAAGCACACAGAGTTGATGTTTAAGGCATGTTGGTCAGACTAGTTAAGTCATAATTCTTGTCAACACAGAGCTTGAGCTCTAAGTAGCTTCTCTGCAGGTTCTCTCAGGAAGGCTGAAAAGCCTGCTCATATCTCCTGACACTCACTGTTCACTGCACCAGGTGACCCACTTGCACAGTTTGCAGGAAGACACAATCTGAAATCTCAGTCTTGCCCAGTGCCACAAACACATGCAGCAGTTTTCCAGATGACTTCTTCCTGTCCATGTAACATAGCATAAACACCTTGCACAACAGATATAAAATCTGAGTGAAATCATGAAGAAAGTAAGGAAAGTGAAGGAGGGATTAGATTAAATGACTCAGCAAAGCATTTACTGAAGAAGGCAGCTTGGAGGTGCTGCACAACCACATATGATGGGGAAAAAACCAAAGTAGATATGCCTGCTTGCTACTGTGAGGGCTCTTACTTATTCTTCTGGAGAAGTCAATTACCACAACGGGCATTAGCAGACATACCAAAGGACTGTAGGCAGGTAATTGCTACCAAAATAGTAGAAACTAGGAACCTCAGGAAATACCCTTCTTGCTCTTGAATTGTCACCAACCATTCTCCTGTGATAGCCAACCACAAATGACAGTGAAGAAGAGTTGATGGTTATTTTGCCTGCACTCCACCTGCCAAACATTATCAGTCAAACTGGCAACCAAGGCAATAGATGCCAGACACAAACCAGATAATTCTGTTTTAACTAATAGAGGTGAAAATGTCACAGAATATGCTCTCATCTTCTTCATAATGATGTCATCATATACAAGGATTAGGGTGGCAGTAAACATTCTACGGTAGTGTGGTGCAGCAGAAGAGCTGAAAACAAAAATACTCTTGGTCTTTCAGCGCACTCATCATCTGTGGAAGGTACACTGAAGAACAAGATAGACTTTTAGCAACTATGTGCAATTAGCTCAGCAATGTCTGACCATAGTTTAATTTTTGTACATGAAGAACTATGGAAGCTTAGCCACTTGTCCAACCCCTAACAGAGGAAAGTAAGCGAGGACCCTTTCTTGTTCACAGAAAACAGGAAAGTTGTACAGCAGTCTGTTTCTTCTTGCAGTGAAGAAAAAAGCAGCAAATGAAGGGCTCTTAGGCCTAGACATAAGCTAAAGTGCTGCAATCCTGTTAAAGTAATGGTTAAGAATCACCACAAATCCAGGAATATAAACATTCATGCACTGTGAAAAAGATATTATTTCACAAGGTTGAAGTTATTAGCTTGGTCTGCAAAAACATGGCAGCTATTTCAGCACCTGAGCTCTTGACAACCTTCTGGAACTCAAACTGCACAGTGTACATGTGTGTCCCACCAACACCAAGGGTGTAATTTTTTTCATTACTGGTTAGATCAATGCCAATATTAATGAGCTTTTGTTGGATAGTAAATGGTGGCAATGTTCACCTGATAAGTCTGAACTTATTACCTAGTTAATTAACAATAACTTATTACCTAGATACAAGATTTTGCCTGAGAAGATCTAGCTGAAGGAACTTCAGATCCCTCATTGATATCTTGGGGTTGACTCTGCATTCACACCCTACTTCCCCTCATTTAGGTTCAAAAGATCAGGCATCCCTTTCACAGAGACTGTTGTTAGTTACACAAACTACTGATAAAGATATTCCAGTATTCTGAACATGTGCAGTATCAGCAAACACAGAAAACTCAAACGTGAATCTTAAGGGCTGTTGAGACTGATGGAGCTAACAACGAAACTCCTGCAAAAACAATGATTCATTTAAATTCAGCAGGGATCCCTCCCATAGCCATTCAACTGTCCCTACAGTAACATTCTACACTGCACAGTGCATTCAACAGTTGCTTTCTCTGCAAAATTATTTAGTTAAGTCTTTGTGGAAAAGATGGTTGGTTTACTATAAAGTCATACAGTTTATAGCTTATCTGCTCAAGTCACTCCCCTGGATGTTAATGCAACAAAACCACAATGCAAAGCACTTAAACAGATTACCTAGGCAGCAGCTCTACTAAAATCCCTCTACAAAAGCAGGTACCTTTGGCATATTTGACAGAGTTAAAAGTTTCTCATCTCTTTTGATCTTGATTAAAAAAGTAGCTTTAAATGCTGGTTCATCAAAGCATGGAAAAGCAGACCTTGCTGCCAGAGGTTCAAACTGAGTTGCTGCAAACCACCTAATGGGAAGAGTAGAGAAGAGCAAATTAAGAATTATGAAAAGGATAAATGTCAGTTTAATTACGATAGAACAGACATTTCCCCCCAAAACTTTGTAACAGCTTGTTATGGGAGTAGTTTTCTGAATAGTAAATGACAGGGTTTGTTCAGTCAGAATAAATGTTTCATTAACAACAGTTTGTTTTAAACCCCCCCAAATGTATTTATTAGAGGACTAATCTGCTTGGTTTTTTTTTTCTTTCTTAACAAAAAAGTATACACCTGGAATAACGCAATTAGAGAACAATCACCAAAATATAAGCCAGCCATCTTCCAGTGAGAGGGAACAAAAAATAGATTGAAAAATTAAAACAGTGAGCATGCCCTCTAAATGAAAGTTCTGAAACCTCAGCAGCAGATGGGACTCTTTCGTATAGTTGTCATGCCCCCTCCTGCACATGCTCTCAAAGTACGTCTAAATGTGTGTCTGCTCACTTTGCTGTTGAGCAGATGGAATCCATGTAAATTCATGTCTTGCCACTAGATTAGAGACACTGTCTTGTCTCTAATCCAACAGCTATTAGTCATATTACAAAAGAACTTCTCAGAAGTCTGTGTTTCTTCTCCAGTATTTTGATACTAACTATGTATTGTGCTCCTGCAAGACAATCCTGGGAGCGCAACAAGAAGTTTACGAATTTAAGTCTTGTATTTACTGGAGCTAAACAGTGGAGACAAATGTGGTTCACATCACTTTGTGGTCGTTGGTGGTGGTGGTTTTTTAAACCTACTGCCAAGCTCCCCACAAGTTTTTGGGGTTTTTCTTCTGCACCATGACTCCAACATTTTTGGACCTACAACTTTTCTGAGGAGACACACTGCTGACAATTCATAAGATTAATCTTCATGCCTACTTTCAACTTCTAATGCTTCTCCTCCCCTTCACCAATAATCTAGAAGTTGGTGCAGTTTCTTCTCTTTTTTTCTTCACCCCAAGATTTTACAGAAGAATAATAAATAAAGAACCATTCTGCATAAAAATATAAGGTCCAACCTTTTTCTTTTCTTTTTTTTTTCATTTGCATCTGGCAACAGTGAGTTATTTTGCCATTTGATAATTTTAATGTCTTTGTGGCAATATAAAAAATCTTCAAATGAAAATTAAACTAAACTAGGAGAAAAGACATTTTCTTGCAAAAGCAACTTGATAGCTTGAGTTTTATACAGAAAATGTAATAACAACAGAGGCTGTCAAAGCAGCCTGCATTTGTAAAACCACTAACATTAAGTATACAGAGACAAAGCCCCTGGAAATAGAAGAGGCAAGTAAGGCAATGGAAATGATGGTATCGGCGAAGAGTTATCTGAAAAGGATTTGCTGGACAGCACACAAGTTAAAGCATGTGCTATAGCTTATTCCTGAACAAAAGCAGCTAGCACTAGACTATAGGGACACGATAACTCAGGAACTTACTGACAGATCACCTTTTTCCTCTGTGAACACTTACACATTCTCTTTCTAGTACAGCAAATACAAGAAGGAAACAAAGCTTCAGCTATATCAGAATAGGAAAAAAACATGGACATTCAAAAAGAGGCTAATTATTCAAGTCATTTTTGCCTTTGGCACGTATTCTTATTCACAGTAATGCATGTCCTTGTGATAAGCTACTTAACTATTTAATTTCACTTTGTGGTTATGTTCTTCTGATGCAATCTACACCTTTTGTGATTCTTTATTATCCAACACATTTCACAACAGAGACAACTTGTGGTATTTTTGTTATAATCATGAAATTCTGAAGCCTATCAGCAGTTTCACAAGTTTCACAACAGATTCTCTCTAATGATCATGTATACGTTTTAAGATTTTAGTATGCTCAGGAACAGCCCCTTCATAAGAGGCTTATCAACAGCACTTTATCTGGGGGATCTGAACTGTCATCTACATTTGCACCTCAGTAAAACACACTCACTTTCATTGGAGATGCAAGTAAATTGAAACAGATCAGCAATCCTTTAATCCCAAATTATTTTTCTTAAAATTCTTAATCTCTTAAAGAAAGCCTGTTAGACTACCTCACATGAGGACCAACAGGAACACATGGGAGTAAAGAGGAGAATTCCTGCCTTGTCTCAGTTGCTGACCAATTCAAGAACCTACTTAATGTTCCACAGTTGATTTGAATGCACCAGGTTTTGCATATATTTGAAAACAACTGTTGCAGTCAACTTATTTTCTTGTACACTTCAGCAATATGTCATAGACCCACTAAGATCTAGATAAAGGGAGTTTTAAAGGCAAACTGTGAGTAAACTTTAGAAAAATAAATGTGTTTTGGTTTAAATATCTGTTGTTAATGCTTAGAGAGACCTGCTGAATCTGAAACAAAATATGCTGGGTTTTTGCTTAGAGAACAGAATAGAAATACATCTTTCTTAGGTTATGCAGCTTTCTAACAGTCTGGAAATCATCTTTACCCTGAGTAACTTGTTTTGTTATTTTTCTAAAGATGAACTATCATTGAAGGACTTATATAATTCAAACATTAGCAGCAAACAGTTATCATTTCTCACTGCAGAGAGAAGAATTATGACCAAGTTTGCCACACTTCTGCTTTATTCACCAAGGAGTCTTGCTGAAAAAGTTTGCAACAGCTCAGTGAAGGGTCTTATTTTAAGTAACTGAAAACAAAACAATCCCAGCATGATCCTCTTTCCAGAGAATAACTCTCAGTGTGTAAAAGGCTGGGTTGATGGTGCTAATGTAAGTTCCACCTTCCCCTTTCAGGAAACAAAATCTACTTACTAATATTTTGGGAATTTCCATACAACCTCCCTGTTGTTGCAAAGATTTGTAACACTGATAGGATTGATTTTTCTTGCTTTTTACTTTATATACCATTTAACTTTTCTTTTTTCTAAGCTTTAGATCTTAGCACTTCCTAGCACAAGCTTGTAAGTGTTTCACGTCTGTATTTAGCAGTTGTTTTGTGGGTCCTTCAAAACTACTCTCCTGTCAGCTGGTCCTGGACTGACCCATGCTGCTTTTTCCATCTTTCATTTATTGCACTGCTCTGTTTTTAGAAAACTTGCATGGACAATTATGTGCCAATAAAGGCATGAACGCTCTAAAGTACATGACCAGTGTAAGGTCCATTTGAAGTGGGTGGAAATTTCATTGATCTTCGTAAAAAGCACTGATTTACCCTTTTTAAAAATTAGTGTGATGCTTCCCTTTTCTCCAGTCATTAAAGGACTTTGTGTGAATGCCAAGACTTTCCAACTATGACTGACAGCAACTTGGTAACTACATTGTCCAGTTCCCTTCAGACTGTGGGATGCATTTCATTGGGTCCCATGGACTTGTGTATGTTCAGGTTCCCCAGATGATCTCGCATCTGATCTTCTCTTATGATAGTGGGACTTTGTTTCCACAGTCCCTGCCTTGAAAGTCTGGGACTGGAGAGATGTGGGAAGAATTTCCAAAGAGAGAAACTAAAAATTAAACAAAAAGCCACACTATAGCTACCTATAACCATTATACCGCACTACATTTAACTGAAGGAGAGGCTGCCCTGACTTCATGAACTCATCCATGAAAGACATTTTTCAGGTAGATTAATCAGGAGATTAAAGATCGATTTTTTCTCAATAGGAATCAGTTGTATAAAATATCCAAAAGAAAATTCAACCCCTGTTATTTCTATTATCAAAGCACAATCTAGAAATGACAGAAAAGAGACGCTACATTTGTGGGCATACCTTTGCTCAGAATTCTCATCCTTGTAAGAAATTTTGTAAAAGCCATAATAGGTATCTGATAAATTAGATGAATATTCTATGTTGACAGTGTAATTCTGTCCTACAAGGAGAGCTTCAGGAGCCATGACTGCAATCTGGTCATGCAATGGATATTCCAGGAATTCAGCTGGCTTTGCTTGATGCCCTCCTGCTGAAGTAATAGTTGCTTTCGTGATATTAAGTCCCGAACTGTGAAGTACAATTTTCCAAGTTACCTGGATGACATTAACCACTATGTTTACAGAGCCTGTAAATTTCAGAGTAGTTAGGTTTGGCTGCAAAACAAGATCATAATGCAGTGGTACAACATCAGGAGGAAGCCTAATTTTTGCCCATGGAAACAGTTTTCCATTGGTTGCCAAAGGGTATATTAGTTCCATTGTATGGTTTTTTTTATAGCAGCCTTCTTTGGTAAAGGTACATTTGGGAAGAAGATAAATCGCCATTATTAATGAAACTGCAATCACAAGAACAACTGTGCAAACCACCACGGTCCTTGTAGAGGGCACCGAACATGATTCATTTGGATTTTGTCTATAGACAGACATGTTATTCCGGAGACCCGAGCTTCTGTTCATGAAGGACATCCCCAGCAATTTTGCTGATGACTCGTAATCCTCTTCATCATCATCCATTTCATGCTCTCCGAGGCCACGCACCAAAAGCCGGGAGCTCCTTGGTTCATATTCCACTTCATCAGGGTCCAGAGGATGTATACAAGGCTCTTTTGCCAAGTCAACCACGTCAGGCTCTTCTTCAAACATGCTGTTTTCAATCATATTCCTGGGTAACTGAATTCGATCTGAAAAAAGAAAAGACCATCTGTTATATGATAAACAAAATGCATGATTATAATACCTCAAAAATAGTTTACTAAATTACAGAATGGGAAACACTTTTACAGCACATACAGTCAAGAGCTCTTAAAATTTCTCTCTCAGGTTTGTTTCTAAAAAACATTTCTGTGCTTTTCTGCCTACTGTAATTTTTCATTCAGTATCTTCAAAATGATGTTTCCATTGAGCATACTCAGTCATATGTCTTGCACCATAACTGGGGATCAGCTATATCACTGCATAGCATTCCCAGTTAATTGATGTTAGTGTCTTGGCTACACTTCCTCTAACCCAGTAAATTATATTTGTATTCAACTAGATTGGTTAAGATGGAACTTTCTTTATGTTGAAGGGTAAAGCACAGGCAGCCAGTGCAGTTCAAGAGGTATTTCTGAATATGCTAGGTACTAAGTCCTTTAATAGGGGAGAAAATCTGCCAAGGTGCTGGCAGCTACACAAATAAAATATCCATTTGAATTTTTTTAACTTATTTTTCAGACACCCTCCAAAAAAGATACAAAATATTTCTCACACAAAAATGACAGGATAAAAATTATAGCTCCAATTGACATCTTCATTTAAGTTAGCTCATACAACCCTTGAAACAATCCATGCAGGTAAGAAGTTAAATCAGTGCCAAGCAGACTGTTTCCAAAAAATTTGTCCTTAACAGATAGCAGATAACTGAACATAAAAGAAGAATTGAAATTCATATCACATTTTAAAAGCATCAGATACTTTCATATTCTACATGCAGTTGTATTTTAATCAAACTTCTGGTCATGTCTATAACTGTTTATGTAAAAGGTTATCTTTCAGTTAACCTGATTAATGGAAAGTGGAGAAAATTAAAAACACTGTTGGAAAGAAGTATACAGAGGGAATGGGATATGGACACCCGAAAGTAATTAACTTAGGAGTAAGGAACTTTTTTTCCATACTGTATTTAAACCAAAGCACTATAAACAACATACAATGGATGTTGGTTGGCTTTTGTTAGGACACCACAGAGTTATCTAGAGAACAAAACAACTTAAATGGAAAAGCCATCTATACAGAGATTTGTCTCCCAAAAAGCCCAAGAAATCCCATTACCAACTTTTTAGGGCCCTGAAATCAAAGTTAATTTGAATTAGTCCCCTGTCATAGCTTCTAAGTCACTAGACAAAACTTTTGCCCAACTGCAAGGCTTCAGAAATTAAACTAACCTCTTTCAGACATGAAGGTCTGCTGCTAACTTTAGGACAATAATCACATGACGCCTCTATCCTCCATGTTCTATATTTTCAGAATGAGAAAGATAAAATTTTTCTTTTGGTCTAAACATACTGAAAAGCAGGTTGACTTTTATTAATTTCTGACAAGAATGTACATTTTGCCAATCTACATATAGCCTAGAATATCAGCGTTCCTATAATACGTTACTGATTTTATCTATATTGCAAAGCTCCCATCCAATAATTGAGGATAATATTATACAGAAGTAAATTACATTAATAATTTCAGGAATACAACTATATATAGCTGCTTGATAGGAATTAAAATGTTGAAACAGACTAATGGAAGATATTGGGAGGATAAAGATTTACGGTTTATAGTGGTTTTTTCCCTTTTTTTTTTTCTAAAGTCAGGTTTCTATACGGCTGAAATTCTCAAAGGTGAAAGTAAAACATCTTAAAGAAAAGATGGCAAGAATCTTTTCAAAACCAGCTATACAAAACTCCTTAACACTTACTCTAAGATGTATTGATACATTTAAGACTTTCTGTTTCAAGGCCACAAACTCAGAAAACTGCAGTGTCAGCAGCCCTAACACTGAAAAGGATGGAGCAAGAATTCTTATTCTAGCCCACATTCTACCATGCTTTTCTCTTTGTGTGATATCTACGTATTAAACCTCTAATGATACTTGCCTACCATTTATTTCAGACTTAAGACTATTCAGATACCTTCAAAACAAATAATAGCTTCATAAATCAGCACCTTGCATCTCCAACTAAAAACTGCTACATTACTTTAAAAAGATCAACCTTGAACATGTCTCTGCAAAGGCCTTAAAATAAGAAAAAAGAAAATAAATATCCTACCCCACAAAAGTCAGTAAGAAGAAGGTGCACTCATCAGTCTGAACAATCAACATGGAGATGGATGAAAGCAGGGAGTTTGCTGGGATTTGGATCTACCTGCTCACCCTTTGTCCCACTGTAAACATGCTGCTCTGACTAGGAATAGGATCATAGGGTCACAGGCTACTGAGGTTGGAAGTGACTTTAGGAAGGTCAAATACTCCAACCTCCTGTAAAAAAGTAGCTTCCAAAAGTTTCTGTCCTTACAGCATTTCTGAGTACAGTGCTCATGGTCTGGCCTTCAGGCTGTGGTTGCAGTTCAGTAGTCCAGCACTATGGTCTCTACATGTGTACTCACATATCTGATTGGAGGCCTCACAGAGTAAAGAAAGGATAAAAAGCTAAGTTACATGTGAAAACATATAGACAAACTAGTGGAGGAAAAAAAGTGGAAAGATGAAGTATTGTGCAACAAAAGTTCTTTCACAATTCATCTACCCAGGAATAGTTTATCAAGAATTCACTAAACTACTTTTACCAGAGATTCTTGCTGATTACTCGCTCAGCTGGTTGCTCTTCAAATCTCCTAGATGGCTTCTATTAAATTTGAAAACAGACTGAAGACCAAATTTCTTAAAGTCCCAATGCAATCCCACCCCAAAACAACCAGCTGCTGCTGGAAGACACCCAAATCAATATCAACTATGTAGAAAAGGCAGGTATTAAGACTCACATCTTAACCACTCCAAAAGGTAGCAGCCAATCAGTACACAGCTCCAACCCCTGCCATGGCATGTGCTGCTGCATGGCCAGCAAAAGAGGTAGAAGACAGGGAAGGCACTGCAGAGGGAAGGAGGAGAAAGATAAAGAGCATAAATCTGGCACAATGTAGGCTTCATCAGCTCTGCTGCTCATAGAACAGTTTGTTGTCTGAAGAGCTTATTCTCTAATTAGTTTCTTTTAAAGCCAACTATCTTAATATCTTCAAAGTTGCATGCAGGCACTAATAACACTTTTGGTCAAAAGGAATTAAATTATACAAAAAATCTTAAACTGAAACTAAGATAGAAAAGCTAAACCAGATGTTAGTTTCAAGGCAATTCACAGTCTTAATACCTAAGAGATATTAATTTCTAGGAAAACAACAGTTAAAACTAATTTCTATGGAAGTATTTGAAAAAATCGAAAGCAAAGTCTTGGTTGGTTTGTAGTGTTGAAAATCTGTCAGATCGGAACTTTACTGAAGATCTAGGGCACCACCAGACTACTATTCTCCAGTGGAAAGCATATGGACAAAGTATCAAAAGGTTACTGTAGTTACGCATTCACAGAAGCATAGAAATCTGTCTACTTTTTGTAGAGGAACTATGGCAAACATATTTAAAGCTTTTACACTCAGATAAACTCTGGACTGTTTGCTTTCTGCTAGTTCACTGATATTTGTAACATGATAGAGTAAGTCATCAATCATGTGAACTCTTACAACCTTTCAGTTTTAACACACGGGCTGCTACAATATGAGCTAAAAAGCACATAGGAAGGGCAAAAAAAGGTATTCTTAAACCGAAACAAGCCATAAGGAACAAGAAGCAGCCTGAGGAACATGTTTGCAACCATCACATTTCAGACATCTTTCACACCAAGTATGGTCAAGAGGCAAACATTCCCATTATGAAACATGCTAAAAGCACATTCATTCAGATATTCAAGCACATTAATTCAAATTCCAAATATGATGCAGGAAAAATAGTATAACTGCAAGACTAGAGAACTTTAACCTGTAAAGAAGCTGCATAGTTCTGGTGAATTACCGCTGCCATGCCAGAGGCTGCAGGTGCACTAGAGGCATTTGTGGTCACACTAGTCCATAATACTGATCTGACCTGCTAAAATGCACTACAAAAATTATATGTTATCTGGCATGGCAATTTAAATCTAAATCTTTACTAAACATAAGTTTAGTGTGAGAGTGAACAAGAGGGTGAAAAAAAGTAATGAGGTTGAGACTTGTTGCTCCCTAATTAGCACTGATGAAATGACGCTAAAATTCAAAAGTTTAAGCAGCTAAAATCTTAAACACACCCAAGTAAAAGTGATTTTACACAATTGTTCTACAAATTTGTAATCTGAAAATCAGAGATTTTCAATATCTTCCTCAATATGTGATCTATTATCACATCTAGCAAACGATGTGAATACTCACAGCTTAGAAACAATCCTAAGAGATGTGAGGTTAAAAACTAAATGTGATAGACCAATCCAGACAGCCAAGCCTCTTAATATTGTGAAGCTGAAGGAAGGCAGACTTTTTCTCAAAATTGTTTTGAAAAAGTTTCTTTAGAGCTGCCTCCTGCAACACAGATGCCCAAAAACCTATTGCAACATATCTCCCCAATGTAATATTCAGGGAACAATAACAAGCCTGTTCTGTTGTTTTCTGTAAAGAGGACAGAATGTGTAGACAGGAAATTCAAAGGTACTTTAAAACAGGACAAGCCAACAGTACAATAAGCTTGATGTATTGTGGTGGTTTAGTCCCTGCTGGGGTCTGAGACCACACGGCCACTGCCTCTCCCCCACAAAGGGAGTGAAATACAAAGCCCTGGGGGGGCTGAGATAAGGAGAGGTTTAATACCACAAAACAAACAACAACAACAACAGTAATAACAATGAACAGAGCAAAATATGTACCGATAGAGCAGTGAGAGCAGAGAGATCACGTAACACCCGCGTTCACCAATTCTCCAGCCCTCCCGCGCTTGGGCGCCAGGAGGTGACATCAGCACGGTATTGAATAACCCGGATAGAGCTTCCCCCCACTGCTGGGGGAACTTAACCCTATCCTGGCTAAACCAGGACATGTATACACTGCATCCTTTGCTAATGTGAACAGCATACCTAGGTGGTAAAAAGCAGCATCACTTAAGGACACGAAGGTGAGTAATTAATCAGGTCAAGCTAAACAGGAGGTCCCTTATCTGGTTCCTACAAGACATATATCTTTCACTCCCTACACCCTTTCACAAATTAGTCTTTCAGCTTACAAAGCAACTTTATTACAATACTCAAGTTCATACAGGAACAATTAGGGGCTGCAGTAAAACTGTCTAGCATTTGCTCCAAGTATTTATTCTGTCTGAAGACCTCTGTTCCCATTAACAAGGAGACTAAAAGCCTCAAGTAACACCATGTAATGAATCTTAGTAGGTGCGGCAATGAAATATCTTAGGATGTTTTGGTTTTGGAATCTATTACAAATATTCTGTAGAATACAAAAAGTCATTCTTTCTTTCTCTTTCAGAGTCAGCATCTTGCCATAACACTACTGATACCTCTTTATAATGCTAGAAGTATATACTTTCTCCTTGCAGAACAAAATCAGTAATGTCTTTGATATCAGGATTCATGTCTGGATATTCAGTCTCAGAACTGAAATCTCAGCACTCAAAATTCTTACGTGAATCTAAGTGACCCATTCCTCAAATTCATTCCTTTTTATAATATATGCAGGAGATGCTTGAAGGCAATTGTTCTTTTTCCAACTTTCCATATTCTAATTAAGAGGTTAAAATTAAAAAAACGCACGATTTCCACTCAACAAATCCTATTGGTAATGTCAGACAGACTGTTACCACTTTCTAAGACTGAACTTCGGCACATTCCCATCTTTAGAAAATGAGTAGTATTTTAACTGAAAGAAATGTTATAATAATTACAGTAACACCTGGCATTTTGTAGCAACTGAACCCCTACTGCAGAGATAAGCATAGGAAACTTTCTGTTATCCTGGAATAACCTAGAAGCCAAACAACTATTGGGTGGTATGTTGTCATAGTCCAGCACATGTAGCAAAACCCAAGGCCAGACCAAATGGCCCTGTATAAAGTGTGCCTATGAGCTGGAGTGAAAACTGATTCCCACAGAATGTAAACTATTTCAGTTGCACTTAAGTAATGTGAGGGTGCAGAGTTACTGCTGCCCAAAAATAGACATCTGCTAATATGTTGATGTGTTCTGTACCTGGTCTAACAGGAAAGAACATACAAAAACTATGAACAAAGGATTTGTTTTGCTACCTGACTTGCTACCAAGTAACTCATTGATATTATGTCAAAGAATAATTCTGTCCAATGATTTCAGGAATAGCTACAGGTGTTCAACAATGGGGTTAATTATTCAGGGCCATAATATTGTTGTACATACCTAACTTGTATGTCCAACTTTGAAAGGATTGGCCTTTTCTTAGTAGAAGCAGCTGCTGATCAAACAGCAAACGCCATAGACAAACCACATGGATTTTGTTCCTACTAAAGACTGGTTGCATTTACTAAGACGGGGCAAAAAGCAACTCTAAGGTGTTTTTTTCCTTTTAAAGATCTGTATTATGTTCATGTACCTGTCTATATGCCACCTCTTCTAGAAGTAGTGGTGAAACACTTGCAAGATTTTGGCACAGTTAGCAAACTTAGAATATGTGATTCCTAATAGATGAATGAACCACTACCACAACAATAAAGTGAGTTTGAGGAAAAGATGCCAGCAGGAACAAATACTGTGACACACAGTCTAATGTCAAAAGAGCAAAGGCTCCACTGTTCCTTAAGTATTGGAAAATTAGTATTACACTCTTAAGTTTAGCAAACAGCATAAAGCTATTTGTTTACAGAACTCCAAGAAAATATTTGAAGCACTTACAAGCACTTGCAAATACACTGTGTATGGTAGGTAAGGACACTTCAAGTGGTCAGATGTATTGTCATAAAAAAATAGCAAGACTGGTTACAGTACATGGAATTTGATCTTCCCTCCTTTATTTGGACTTCGGGACTAGTAACAGAGGAAAGGAAAGGAGAGTTAAAGGAGGTCACTGACATATAGCCAGTGGATGGATACAAAGACTGTACAAATGCTACTGCTCTATGTTATTTAGTCCTTGTCAGTAATTAATATTATGTCACATGGAAGAGCCAATGAAGAAACCTTGCAGAAATAACACATGAAGTCACTGCACTGTCTTGTATCAAAAGCAGTATATTCAGCATAACCATGTTCCTAGCAAAAGAAAAAAAAAAGTTGAACATTAAATGGGAAGAATGTTTGCATTAAAACTGAAAATTCATATTTTTCTTAGTGAAATAACAGTTTCTCATCGTATCTGAACAAAAAAATAAAAAATGGAAGCATGCCACAATTTAAAAGAACCTATTATAGCCAAGATAAATGCATAAACTTTTTCTGCTACACTTGCAGTGTCTTTAAGAGGTAGTATCATCTATGCAGTTGCCAACGCAGACATGGCACTAGAAATTTTGTGAGTAATAGGTGTACTTGTTATAGAATCTGCTGTTTTAAGAAAAGGATGAACATGTTACTCACATTACAGCATTCATCTGTATTTATGAGAGACAAAATAAAAAATATACCTATTTCAGGTTTACATAGTGAAATTTCTCACACATATCTCATGTCATCAGTCCTTCCAAGCCAGAAACAAGAACAACATGAAATGTGAGAGCCAATAAAAGGCAAATGAACTTGCACTGTATAGTCTGAATGCAAGAAGGAGGAAAACAAGCTATAGGAAAACAGCATAAGTAATATTCAGCAAGCTTTCAGAAATTTTATGGGTCTGTTAAGATTAAACCAATCTATAAACAAATACTAGTTTTTATTTTAAATTTAAAGTAAGTCTACATTTTTAATGTACAAACCACTAAGGCTATCATTAGGAAAAAAAGTTCTTAATGCATGGCAGGGAGAAAAGCTAGACTTGACTAGAAACACAAATGTAATTTTACACATTAAATAGTTATCTAAAATGTGTATAAGGAATTGTAAAAATTAAAACTATACGCCCAGTTCTTCTCCTACTAATGTCAGTTTACCAGTTTTGCTTAACAGGGAATGAATCAGTCTCCACAATACCAAACTGCAAAACTTTAAAAGTTTTCACAGAAGAGTGAGGGGAATTTTCACTCTTATCTGTGGATTCCATGTTGGACTAATTACTTGAGTCTTGCTCCAAATCTTGATCCTATTCTCAGCCAAAACTATTGTTGCCATTATGTTTCTGCTTTGGCTCTGAGGAAAGAAGGAAGACAGGCAGCCCAAAGGGAGTTCCAAAACACAGATTCATTTTCACAGGTGCTAAAACGGGCATACAGAGGCATTTTGAAGAAAACTGAGATTCTAAATACAAAACTGGAAATCCAGAAAGTGAGAAGTATTTCAGAAAGTGTAATCACTGGTGGAGACTACCAATTAAAAATCACTAGTTCTGAACAATAGTTAGAATTTTCATCACTGCTAATAAACATTTGAATTTATATCAGCAGAAATAAGAATATCCTGTAAAGATAAATACAACTTGTTATTCTTTTTTTTTTTTTTTTTTTTTTTNTTTTTTTTTTTTTATGAAGATGAGGAATAAAATGGCCTTGGCTTGCAAGGAAGGACAGATTTATACGACAACTAAACATCTGAATTAGTAGCCTTCAAAAATGCACTTAAAACTTTGTTAACATCTTCTTAGAAAGAAACTTGATATTTTTGTAAATTTAAAGACAAATTAAGGCTAGAAACCTTAGTTTATGTTATTTATCAACTGCATAATGTAATAAATCAGAAAGGAGTTTCAAAAATATGGCAGAGAAATAAGGTGACTCAAATGCTGTAACACTCCACCCCACTTAACCACTTCAGCAAATATGACAAAAAAGATTAAGAAGCAGAAGTGTGAACTTAGAAAATCTACAATATTTTATATCAATTTTGTATCAAGATTTTAAGAATATAAGTCCTCAAAAAAAGGGTTTTTTGTTTTTCATGTTCCCCTTCCCTTTTTATTTAGTCATCATTCAAATCCCCATCTATCTATTATGTCCTATTTATACGCTGTTATCTTAAGATTTTTGGTACAGGATTTGAATACATAGATGGCATTATCTCATGACTAGATGACATCCAAGTTTTTCCCCAAAAAATTCTTAAAGAATACAAATAATTACCGTTGATTAATTCCTGGCTGCATATGTCAGTAACTGCTCAGTCTACAAGTGCTTAAGAATAACAAGGCTCCTCCTACCTAAAGCCTTCTTCAGGCTCCTTCTGAATGTTTGGATGCTGCTTCAGAGTTGCTTTCTGTGATACTGCAATTTCAAAAACCTGCTGGTCAAATCAGAAATAACCTCAGTTCTGTAAGAAACCCATAGATAAAATTATTGATCTTAGCAAGAGTGTACATGTAAAGCGCACTCAAATACTCAGCTGTGTATTAGTCTGTAGCAAAAAACTCATTAGATAAACCAGTAGTAGTGCTATTAAGTCTCCACACATCTCCAGCCTTAGGACTGATTGCTTGCTTATGCAAACCATCTTCACTTCATGATCTGAACCAAGGATTATATAAGAGACACTTAAATCAACTGGCTAAAAGCAACTGTACTGGTAGCTAACCTTTACTTTGATTTAAACTGTAATTCTCTGTTCCTGCAGCATCAGCAGCTATGAAAGGAAAGCCATGCTTTCTAAGCATGGAGCATACATATGAAGTAGGATCCAACTTTTAAACACTTAGAGCAAACAGATAAATGGACCCAATCATCTGCAGAACTGCCTGTCATCCTAACGTTTACAGCTGGTCTGGAAGAATGGGATAGAGCCTCTCAATCCACCTGAACATTTGAGTACATAGTAGCTTCATCACCTTTTGACACACTTGAAAGGAGACCACATCTAAAGGTACTTGTGAAACAGAATTTCCTTTCATCTCTGCTGAATCAGAGAACTAAACAGTAGGAATACAGTACTGATTGGAGCCAGTGGAGCTGCACAGTCCATTTCTTGCTATCACAGACAACAAAAACTGATGGTCAATCCAGAAAGACTTTACATGCAATTCTATTCTCAAAAAAAAAAAAAAAAAAAATGCAGAGAACCTGAAGCCAAGTCTTACAACTACTCTAACTTACTTTAGTATACCTTCAGCCTATTTGGCTGATTACTCACACTACTACAAGAAAAAAGCATTCAGCATTCAAAAAAGAAAAAAAAGATCAGTGCAGCGGAAATGAAATACAAAATGCAAAATACACTCTTGGAAAGTTTCCGTAGTTGATTTGCTGGCAATATTCTGTGCTCAGCATGGAATTATTCCCAGAACTGCAGGCTTCCTGCCACTACCTAGCAACCATCCTTTAAGGATTATATTTACTATTTGTATCGAACTGTTGATTGCTATGGTCTAGTGTCTTATCTTTTCTTGATGAATTGTATGCATTAGGACAGCCAAAATCAGTACACAGTGGTTGCTGCAGATTGCTTTATAAGTAACCAAAAAAAGTAGAGATTGGGAAAAAAAGACGGCAATTTTATATATTTAGCAGAAAATGTAATAAGAGCAGTTCCTTAGACCTGTGCTTATAAACAGTTTAAGTGCTATATGGTTCCATCTGAGAGGTATTTATATTTGAAAGAACATTACTTTAAATTCTTCATTCATTGTTTGCTGATAAGCTCTTTTGGAAGTACGGAGTGAAGAGCATTCTGTAACTTTGTGTCCAACAGTACAAAATTTTCAAAAAAAAATTCTGACCAGTTTTAAAAAAAGATTATTTCACACATTTTACAGACTTTCTCATCTATTTAGGAACGAGATCATTCCTTTTAAGACATTTGCTATTATTTTAACTCTATTTAGAAATATAAATTTCTCCAAGGGAATCCTTGGCCTAAAGGTTTATTATGACCTGTAGGTTAGACTGCAGTGAGAGTAGATTCCTTCAGTCCCAGCTGTAGAGTCAGAAGGAACTTTTTAGCAAAACTTTTCAGCAGAAGTGATTAGCAACAGCTGTCTTATGTGTTACCATAAATTCGGTCTCAGAAGAACCCTCTAAACTTAGTCTGAAGTTCTGGAAGGCAGGCATTCTTTATTGCAGCACTGGATGCATGGGGGATTATTCCATTTAACGTGCATGCTGAAAGACAAGGCCACACGTATATATACAATAAAAGAAATAAATATTCATGTAACTTCTGAGAAGTACACACGTATTTCCAGAGAATCAAATGCATATGTTAATACATTGCACAAGAGTACTAAAATTTGGGGAACGGTCTCTGACAGGCTTCCACAGGTGTCTGCTGGTTTATCTGCCCTGTCCAGGATGTACCCCTCATAGTTGCAAAAATTATGTCCTTGGGTGCATTCTTGACTGAAGCTCCTTGTTGAGGAATGACTAAATGACCAGGGACACAGATTCCTGGAAAAGTTGTACAAGCAGACAAACTGTTAAAGTTGGACTGGGCCGCACTAGGCCACATCAGAAATGCAAGTTATGGTGATAAACAGAGCCGAGGGCGACTCAACCTTGGGAAAGAGAAAAACAAGTAAAAAGGAGCTGAGATCCGAGGG
>ML997692.1:1135806-1157192 GCA_010365825.1 Otus sunia
CCAGCCTCTCTACAATGTCCTTTCAGGTAGCTGTAGAGAGTGATGAGGTCTCCCCTCAGCCTTCTCTTCCTCAAACTGAAGAGTCCCAGCTCCCTCAATCTCTCCTCATAGGATCTGTTCTCCAGGCCCTTCACCCTTGGGTTAAATTAGAGCAAGAAAATTTGAGCAGAATTTTTATTTACTGTTATAACCAGTGTACAGGAGCAATATAGAGACACTTCTAGGAAACAACAAATCTCTGAATTTGGAAATAAAAGCTTTCATGCTTGCAGTTATTTTAAGTCTGTTAAATCATATTTTTAGAACATTTACATGAGAAAAACATTTCTGGAAAAAAATAAGTAAGGCTGCTACAAGACACATAGATGTCACCACTTTCTTAAATTATTCAATTCAGAAGACAGAAGGGAATAATCCAATAGGAGAAAGCACAGACAAGATATATTTGGAAATAGGAAGTATTGCTATGAAAATCTGTGTATCGTTCATAGCCTTGCCTGCTTTTTAGAGACAGAAGAGAAGCAATAGGTAGGCTAACAATATGCCCCCAATTCCCATGATGCTGCAAGGTTATATATTTACATTTTTAATAGATAAAAAAGATGGGCATATATGCATATATACTTTTATATACTGAATGCAATCATTTAAAAAAGAAACAAACATTAAACCCATTTGTGCTTCCAGTTGATAAAGATCCTAAATCAGCACCTTCTAGTCCTCTTACTATTACTTAAGTACAAAAAACAACAGAGAATGGCACAACCGACTCAGACAGAACAATCCCCAAACAGAACACTCCCAAAAAAGCCTTACATAAAACAACCACCTTACTAAACTAGGGTTTTTCTGTGTCGGCTAGAACATCACTGTCCTTCACTGATACAGATAATGGCACTTCCATTTGGTTTGGAGTAAAAAATCAAGACAGGCTCTGTTGCTTTTTGCAGTGTCATTACTTACATGCAAACATATATGATGATACTGCAAAATTTTACTGTAAGCTCTTATCAAAAGGCAGGAAGGCAGGCATGAATTCTGTCCATGATTTGACATACATCCTAGTGACTAATGCCACAAACCAGATGTTGGTTTGGAAAAAAAACTCCGCTATTTTCACAGGTTTTGTACCATCTTGACTTGAGAATGAATAGTTTTTCTTGTATTGCAAAGGAGGACAACTGCTGCTTTCAAGTCCAGAATAAGAAAGGGAAGATGAGTTCCAAGCCTCACAAGGTCACTCTCCACTCTACTTCCTCTCCTTCAGCCTGTACTGGAAGGTCTACTTTTGCTGTTTGTTTGTGGGGGCTTTTTTAATGAATGTGAGATCAAATATTGCAATAGCAAGCTTCTGCACATATACTGGAGCAAAATTCTGCCAATTGGGCTGTATCATGATAATTAAAACAATATATGATTATGTGTTTTAAGATCCTCTCTTAAATTGCCATAAGAAACAGGAGCTAAGAGTGTAATCTCATATAAGTCACTGCTTATTAGTTTATTAGTGCTTCTAAAAGATTTTGTGAAAGTCTCTTCCTGATTTTTAAGGAAAGAACAACTGGATTTTCTTTGGTAGGACCTCAGGCTGAAGAGCCACATGGATCAATAACATTTCCACATTTACTAATTAAATTTACAAGTAGATAGACTATTACTGATATGTCTTTTCAAATCTTTACTTTCATGTTATCAACAAAAATAAAACATCATGGAAGGAGAAAAAAAGAGTGTGGTTCATTTACTGAACACTCCACCTACTCAACTGGCAAAAAATTTAAATTACTTTTAAAATTACTGTTTCTCTGGAGCTCAATGGAGATAACTAGAGAATTTAAGGCTAACCAATACAAGCTTAGTCTGGATTTTGATATCCAACACAGGTACATCATGTCCACTCACATCTCACCAAGTATTTTCAAATTTCAATCTGGTACAAGTTAGGTTTCCACAGTGAAAGGTGGGGAAGCAGAGGGAAGGGAAGAGAAGGAGGCTGTTTTAAATGACACTTTGCTCCTTGGGCACTGCTGAGAGAGAAAAACTTTCTACAAGTCCCAACAACATTAAGCTAGTGTTCCAGCTATTGGTGGAAAAAAACACTGGATGGGAAAGAGGGCTCTGAACTTTAATTCTAGAATATAGGGTTTTAGTTTCCTGTTTCCAACCTGATGAAGGGTATGTTTTGCGACTAAAATGACAGAAGATGTTTAACCACAGGAATCTAATGAAAAGGCCCTGAGTCTTGGAGGCACACAGGAAGTTGCCTCAAATTTCTTGAGCTACTGAACTCCCATATTCAGGACTGCTAACTGTCTTCTTCACTATATCTGTCCATCAGTTTAATGGCTGGTAAATTCTAGGCTCATCACAGCTGAAGTTACAAAACATTTCTCTGCCAGTATCAGTTGTTCTGAGGAAAAACTTTTCAGATAACTTTGCAAGGTTCTCTAAACCAGACTGTTCTAGTCTCTAGAACACTGTCAGGCATACAATCTGACAGACTGCATAAAACCTGATGCTTGCTTAGTCCTTTTTAAAGCAATAAATTTGACCTACCAGACACTCTTACCTTGAGCAGTTTCTAAATAAACAAGCCAGTGTCCCTTCCACATTACTACTGTTACTTAATACACACTTGACAACTCCAGTGATACTATACAAAACCATTTGTAGGTCACAACCAAGTATTGCATGTTCATATCTTCATAACTGGTATTTCAGCTCACAAAAGCAATAATGGCTAAAAGTTATCACCTGTGACTCTCAACGCAGTAAATTTTATATGGTCTTAACAGAGCAACAACATATCTCTCTAAATTTCTGTGAGTCTCATTATATAAAGGACTTTGACAGAGAAAGAAGTGCCAGTGTGCCAGGATGGTAGTGCAAGAAATACTGAGATCTGAACTGCTCCTAAATCCTAACCAGGTATCATATATCAGCTTTGAATTCATTACAACCACCACCACTGTATACCATACACTTTTCAAAAGGTACCCCTGGGGTTATCTCTTTCACTCATTCTCACCATGCAAAAAGGAGGTAGGAGAGCTACAGACTTCAGAGTGCCAGACTGATCTATAGAGCAGATGAACATCCCCCACAGGGTTTGTGAAAGGTTTCTGCAGAAATACCAGAGGGAGCTTCAATCAACAAGCTCTGCATACAGGCAGCTATTTTGATCTTGTGAGTACGCTGGGTTGTTTGCCCAGCAATGTGCATATCCTTGGCCACATCGCTGTTATTAGAATATATACATATTTCAGAACATGTATGCTGCTACCAGAAAAAGAAAGAAAATAGCAGAATGACAGGAAACAATACAATAGATATTAAAAAAAGACAACCTTTGGTTCCTCTCTAGACAAAGCATATCAATTACCAGTTTTTATTTAGAATAATTTCTGTAGATCATAGCCCTGCCAATGATACAGGTCCTCATAATAACAGTTCCATTCTGCTCCGCATCTGAGGTTTTTTTGCCTTCATTGATCTTAATCCCACAATCAAAATTTTCACAGATGAAAAGTTACCACAATATGGCCTGTTCTTACTGCAAAAAGTGCCAAAGTTTGGCAAAGACAAGATTTAGAATCTATATATTGTTCTTTTAGATACTCCACATGAAGGGTTTTCACTGTTTTATGTATACGTGGAGGGGTAGGGAGGAACAATCACAAAGAAAGTATAAAGGATATTAACCCTCCCACATTTTAACATTTACTATAGCCTCTTCTACTTCAGGTGCCATCCCTCAGCATAGCACTAGCCTGAACTTTTTCCAAATCAATCAACAGAGTTGCTAACAAGTCAGCTGATGTGATGGAGCTTGCTAGCCTAATCAGTGTACATAATGCAGGACAAACAGCCTTCCTACTACTGCAACGTAGACCACTGTCACAGTATTATAATCACAGAAGACAGACATGAAGGAAGATTTAATCTGTTACCTTGGGTTTTGTTTTTTATTTGTTCAAATTTTAACAGGTTGCATGCTTTTAAATATTATTAGTTCTTATTTTCTTCTCATTTGTGGTTTTAATTGATAAAGTGCATGTTGTGCAATGGTGCCTTTAATTATTTTTCAGTGGTTTGTAAAATAATACTTCACATACAAGTATTCACACTTACGTATACCAAGCTGTGCCAAAAGAGACACTGAGGCCTCATTAGTATCTCCTGCAATGATCAAAGGCACAAATTTGGATAATAAAACTGACAGCTTACACATGCTGTATTCACAGTTCCATTTTCTGAAAACCTGTTCTTTGTCCTTCTTTTATAATGGTTTACAGCTCAGAAGCAATGAGGCTTCTGAAGTATTCTGAACTTTTTGGACTCCCACAAATACAAGCTTGGGTGTTTCCAGAAAGACTGATTTACATGCATGAAAATCAGTTACAAGAGGTCCTATTGATGTGTTAATAATTCATTATTACTGCAGAAGAAAATGTCAGATTTTATACAAAAGGCTTAAATAAAAAGCAGTCTTAGGCCCTGAAGAGCAGGTAAGTTAGAGTTTTAAACACAGCTGGTCCTCCATAGAAGTCAATGGCACTGACAGAAGTATTCTTACACAAGAACTCTATTGTTTGCAGAATTGCTTCCTTCAATGTCAAAGAGTGATTACAACCCAAGAAAAGCTCTCTGCCTCAGTTGTGCTTACTAAAGCATAGTGAAAAGACTCCTTCAAACAGCTTTGGTGGGGAAAAAAAAAAAAATCCCAAAACCAAAACCCACCTTATCTCCACATGAACAAGCAAAACATCAAAAGTGTCTCACATTTCAGTGGCATCAGGATTCCTCCCTCTCACTCTTCACTAGCTGTAGTAAAGAAGATCACTGCTGCAGCACATTACTATACACTCTGAATAATCCAATAGAAGAACTGGGCACTGAGATCTTATTTGAACATTTTTTGGGAGACAACACTCATGATGGAATAAAACATCAGCTGTGCCTCATGGAGGCAAAGTGAGCAGAACCCAACACACCATATTACCTTGAAATTCCCATCTCTTTGATCAACTGGATGAGTTTTGTAGAGCTGTTTCCTCCCCTCCTTCCTCCCCATTTCCTTCAAGAGTCTCCATCTGTTTTCTTCCTGGCTACATGGCACACAATCTTTTTGTGATTCTTATAATTTAACGTTAATACTTCCACTATTTAAAGCAGTATCAAAAATAGTCAGAACACACCTATTAGAAGGTATATATGTACTCTTGAAAACACAGACAATTAAAACTCAGCTTACAGAAAATGCTGGTGTGTTTTAAAGGTTAATTTGATGTTATTTTAAGGTAGTGTTGGACAGAAGTCTAAGCAGTAGCTGCCATGCATACAAATTTCTGATAGACAAAGGAATAATACTGCTCTCACTCATAGAAAAACCTTAAAGTTTTTGCTCTTCTACACCATCTTTGCTTTTGTACTTAAGTGAAAAAAAGTATTGCCCAGCAGATCTCTAACCACTCTAACCACTTAGCAAAGAAGAAAAACTTGAATTATCTGAATACAGCTGAATTCACTACTGAAATCAGAGACGTGTGAAATAAAGGTAAATTCAGCTTCTTCATAGGTAATTATTATACCAATCAAATATGAAAAAACATTCTGATTAGTTAAACAAACAGAAGAGGGTTTTATCAGTTGTCAACATCTTCTATGGCAGTCATTATGCGGCTTTATCTACCACATGTGCACACAGCTTCACAAGTGTCACAGACTGGACTTTGCATCATCTTCCCAAAAAAGACAAGACAGTCCTGGAATCCTTTTACAGGTGGATACTGAGATCAGCATAAGGTTTTAACATTTTCAACTCATGAGAGATCATGCAGATACTCAGTGTCTTCATTCATTCTGCAAGTGGAATACCATCTCCTTAGTGGAAAAATACTAGCAAACAATCCACAGTGAACATCTATACTCTGCTCTTCAGACATTGTTTTAACAGGGAAAAAGATTTTCCAATGCACAGTGATTGGTCTTGCCAAAACAAAACATTTCAAACAGATTAAGTTCTTTCTCTCTTTGTATGTTCACCTCTTTCCCTCATTATTCTGATCATCAAAATGCGAGTACCTCTGTTCCAGATCTGATGATAATACATCCAGATCCCAGCTTGTACAGTAAAGTGCCAGCAAAAGAAAGAATGTAAGTGTATATACATGAATCGAGCTCAGAGAGGGATGTTCACTCTCTCAGCTACACAGACTGCATCCAAATTACTGTATTTCTCAGCATCTGTTGCTATATAGGGAGTTCACAGAAATGCAGTAAGAAAATGCACACCAAATTCATTGAGAAAACACTGTCCTGTTAGCTTAGTTGACACAGGAACACAAGATACAGATGCTACAGCATGGCTTGGTGGACAAATACTACCCAGGAACATGCACTTGAGCAACATAAAACTCACATTCAGAAACAGATGCAATTGGCATTTTTTTCTGTCAGTGATATCTGACAAAGTAAAATTCTGGGATATGTAAAACATGGGGGGGGGGGGGGGGGGGGGGAAGAGACACTGAGAACAGACCTCTTAGATTTTTTTAATCTAAAGTCACCAAAACAGATTATTCAAATCTGTTGGTTAGGACTGAATACTACTGTTTAAACAAACAGGAACCTTTCTGCTCCATGACACAACAGTATTGACAGTTAAGGGTATACCTGTTGCCCCCAACAGACTTAGCTATGCACACAGAATATGCTCCTGCAACCTCCCACACATTTATATACTGAACAAAACTAACATAAAGAAAGAAAACATTTTGGAATTGACAGGAACTAGCTGAAATAACTAGATTTTGCAAGTGACATTTTTCATTTTGTAAATTACATTACCTAACTTGGTTTATTTCTACCTTCTACAAAATTTTATTTTGTTCATCAGTTTAGTTATGTAATTAATTTCAAAGTTTCCACTTGATGTATAAAAAAAAGATAAAAATAATTCAAGAATGTCAGTGAAAGTGAGTTATCTGCATTTCAGCAGATCATCACAAGTTATGCCTTCTGTTGTTTTTACACATCACCTGTCTTAAGTGAGAAACACTGTAATAGCTTACTTCTACCTTTTCCTTTCATCTCAAATGGAAAAGTGCTGTGTTTAATGTATTAACAGGAAATGGTGACATGATCTTTCAAAAACCTCATAGAATCTAAAATATTTTGTAATATTGTCCAAAACAGATGTCCCAAATTACATGACATATCTCCTTTAGTCAGTATTTCACTTCTTTTTGTTTAAGTGAAACTGTTTAGGTTACAAATGACTAGTCAGAACTAATAAATTCTGCTCATTAATTTGCAATTCCCAATTCAGAGTAATTTGAGACCATCCAACTTAGAAAAAAGAAAAAAAAAAGTGCAACAACAGGGAAGTCTTCCATGCACTTTTAATAACACTTTGATTATTACTATTTCTGGAAAGGTCTCAAATTAAGAACAGTCATGTAAAATAGAGGAATTTGTCTCAAAAAATTAAATCTTACCAGTAACCATTGCTAAAACATTTATGAATTAACTACATTTATAATATTTCAGTGGAAGTTAGACTAGACATTAGGAAAAGGTTCTTCACTGAGAGGGTGGTCAGTAAGTGAAACAGGCTCCTCCAGAAAGTGGTCATGGCATAAGCTTGTCAGAGTTCAAGGTTTAGTTTTAGGTAGTCCTGCAAGGAGCAGGGAGTTCGACTTGATGATCATTACAGGTCTCTTCCAACTCGAGATAGTCTATGATTGTATGATTAACTCATGTTCTAAAAATAGATCTGCAATTAACCGTTTTTCTGGAGCTATGGACCTCACACTAAATTCCTGGGCAGAAGGGAAGGCATAGCAGTGATCTCTCCATAGAGGACTGGACCTAAGTTTCCGGTACAGGAGTGAGGGTGAAGTCAAAAAAAGAAATCTTAAATACCTTTATTTAGGTTATCTGAGTATTTCCACTGCAGAAACTATTCAAACAATAAAAAGTTTAGCACACCTGCAAGCATTTAAAGGAAAGGATAAAGGTTTCTTTGACTTCTGAAATGAATTATGGCTGTGCTTTTGCTTTTATTTAAAGAAAAAAAACACCAAGTATTGATTTAGAAAAACAGTGATCTTCCGTATCCACTTTAGAGCATTTGTTGCCTTAAAGACTATTTTAAGATACATATCCACTCTGACACAGTTCTATATCCATAAAGTAAAACAAGAAATTGACTTCTTACCAGTTTGACAAATGGGCATTGACGTCCTGAATCCAACTGAAATGCTTTTGGAAAAATCTTAAGATTCAGTCTGTTCCCTCTGTTTTACAACGGTAAAAGCCCCAAAGAACTGAAGGAGCTACAAATATAATATTGTAAGCTTCCTGCAATAGCAATCTTTTCCTCTGAATTTACACAGCACTTTGCACAGGAAATCAACATACAGACTCACAAACAGAACTCATTACTACTGTGTAAGACAACACAAAAAACCTTTCAATTGCCAGGAAGCACAGTTTATTTCAAACATTTGATGTCTACAAAAGCTTCCAGACCACCAGCCATGGAAATGAAAAGTCTATTCAAAAATCCAGTAATAAGCATCCTCTTCACTTCAGATTTTATCAGCTGCTACTGAGAACCAAACATGTCCCAACATCATCAAAATGACTAGCAGCATCTCTGCTCTAATATTTGCACATTCTCTTTAGTGTCCCTTAAAGAAGAGCCAGCTTTCTGGAGGGAATTTATTGATCAGCTTCAGCTCCAAATTTTCTTCCAAACAGTCTCACCGTCATCTCCAGCCTTTTCACTTCAGGGAACAAAATTAGGAAGCTCTATGCATGAACATTGCTTCTCAGTAGTAGCACATAGTACCTTTGAGCTCAGCCCCACACTGCCATTTCTTCCAGTTGCACAGATAAAGAGATTTTTTTTTTTTTAAATGTTTTGTTGCACAATGCAGTAACAGTATATGTCAAACAGACTTTTAAAGGGATAGCAACATGATGGCTGTCTCTCAAAGGGACTGGACTTAACAAGATTACTTTAAAAAAAATTTTTCCCAAAACGACATTACTATTAAAGACAAGGTCTTTTTACCATGCATGTAGGAATGCAGACTACAATCCTGTGATTGTAATACGTTGTAGTTGAAAGATCTTCTACTGTTTGTACAAACTAACTTTAACATGACAGAAAAAAACCCTCCATAGAAGTGTAATCTTTAAAAAAAAAAAAGAAGGAAAAGGTCCATCTTGCTACTTAAACCAAAATAATATGCCCAGAGCTCCTAACCTTGAGATTCTAAACAGCAGCATATAAAGAATAGGGAAATTTTAGTGTATTTGAGAAAAGGGAGACACAAAGCAATGACAATATATTTTTCAAGTGAAAATTTACTTTTTACTGCATGAGGTTTTTCTGAACTTGGCAGCTTTATACTATGATTTGGCAGGTCACTGAGGAGTTAAAAATATAATGCAGCAAAGTCTACCCCTGCTTTATTTATGGCTACCCAGTATTGTCATTTAACAGACCAAATCCCTCCCTGTAATAAAAGCTCTGCATTTTCAACAGGAAGGCTGTTTGTTTACACAGTGTCTTGTCCCAATTCCTTATTTGGCTATGGTCTTGAGTCTAACCAAATATACTTTAGTCTCAGTTTGATCTGAGAGCTTCATTTCCTCCTCTGCCCTGGACAGTTAGAATGTCTTACTAATATAGATGCAGGCAGTAGTAACACGGACTTGACATGGCTTCATTTCAGTCACAAGCACAGGATTCCCACACAGTGCTGTATCACAATGTCAACGAACGCTCCTGTATGCTTATCTCACAGCTGCAACCACACCGTTATTTCAAGCATTTCTGACAACGCACGGACAGTTCTGAAAGCTTTCTGGCTTCCAGGAACACAATGAAACACTGTTTCAAAACCCTTAGATCCTCCTGTATTTTTATTTCTCCTTTCCCTCGCTGGGAGGAGACACTGTTGAGAGTGGCTCGATCAGGCAAATGGCATAAACAGAGGAACTGGTTCCTCCTTCCCATCAGAGTCATGATGGCTTTGGCACTTCAGATGCATAAGGCTTCTTCCTCGGAGCGAGAGCACACCTTGGTGTAGAAGTTGCCCCGGCTCCGTATTGTCCGTGATCTGCCACCGTGAGATTACGGCCGGGCAATAAAAAGTACGACAGTACCAAAAAGGTGACAGAGCCTCCTCTCACCTTCCAAGTTAAAGACTTGTGGTTTTAATTAACCCAAATAAAACAAGATCTGAGGTAGCTTCCAAGCCGCGGGCCATGGGGGCGGCACGGATAAGAAGCCTCCCCTGGGCAAGTAGCTTCCGTTAGCAGCCCTAGCTGCGTCTGGGCCCTGTGGCGCGGGGGCCGACCCGGGAGCACCTCTGCCAGGAGGCATGGCAGGCCAAGCCTGCCGCGGGGAGGCCGCACGACCCCATCTCGGGCTCCGCCGCCAGCTCGGAGTGTGCTCGTCGGCAGCACGGCCCTGCCGCGGTACTCACCACTGGGAAACGGCTCCATTTTCCTCCGGGAGTCCGCGGTCAGCCCACGAGAGCGAAGCCCTGACGAGGGGGGAGAAGACGACGCAGAGGCGCAGCCACGACTCTTCACTCCTCTTCCTGCCGCCGCATGCTCTCAGGACGGGCGCTGCCTCGGGATCTGCCGGGCCACTGCAGCCCCTCACGCCGCTGTCACTGCCCACCCAGCCCTGCACCACTCCTCCAACGGCCAGGGGCACAGCAGGCTTAGTCGGCCGGCGGCTCTCTGCTTAGCAGCTTTTTGAGGGGAGCTAGCCCGCACCAACCACCTTCTCTCCTGCTTCCCTCTCAACCCCGGCGGGGCCACGCTGCACCGCCTACTCCTCGCACAGACCCGCCTCCCCGCCGAGGGAGGCCGGAGGAGATGCGCGACCGGCCGCAGCACCCTGCGCGGGTCTCCGAACCCCGGGGGAAAATAGTGTCGGCATGTCGGTCCCCTACTCAGCCCGTCGGTGTTACTTTGGGCGTGTCAGACGAATGCCGGCCGCGCCCTGCAGCTGCAGAGTCGGAATTGACCCGGCCGTGGTGGGGTCCGGGCGCTGCCCCGCAGGCCTCCTTGTGGCTCTGGGGCGCCCCGGTCCGCTGTACAGAAGCCCGGCAGGCGCCTAACGGCCATAGCAATGCAGCCGAGCCGGGCCAGGCCAGCTCACAGCCCTGATAACGTTCGTCGCGCTTAACCTTTTTATTTTTAGCCTTATTATTCTATTTATTTAACCTATTTATTTTTAGCCTTACCTGCCGCTGCCTCCTCCCTGACCACTGCACTTCTGCTATCGCATGACTGACTAAATAACTTTTTTTTTCTTTAATAAAGGCATTTTTTAACCACTGATTGTTGGAAAAGAAGAAAATAGACATCGATTAATCCTGAAGAATTCAAAATCCAAAGGCCCTATATTTACTTTGCCAAAAAAAAAAGGAAGAAATCTAAGTTTAACCGTTCTTTGAGGGAAGAAGGAAGGGAGGGTTTTGAGGACCTGAGATCCACAAGAGCTCCGGCCCTATTCCCAGTCCTGTACCTGTTCTCACTGTTTCATGAATATGGAAGTGCACTTTTTCCACACCTTAGTGTGTTTCACAGACTTAGTTACACTGACAACTCTGTAGCATAAAGTAGGTGGTACTTAACGTTTCACACTAAGTCCCTGGAGTTTAATACTAATCCTGATGTTGGCCACATAAAAACTATATGAGTTTTAATGATCATTTATTCACCAATGTGTTCTTAGACACTCTTCAACATATGACAACAGCCCATCCTCAAAAGACTAACTTACATTATTAAATCAGCAAAGCATTTATTTTAATAGCATAGTATGTCCTGAGAGCTTTCTTTTCTAAGCACTGACCCTGCCTAGCCTATATTTAATTACATTAAAAAAGCATTAATAACCATGTATCTGACTCTGCAGTGCAGAGATCCTACACAGTGTCATGCAGTGACTGCAGAGGCCTGAATAACTTTTTTTGAGCTCCTCATCACTTGTTTTCACCATTCCACAATCCACAATCTTTAATTAGCATGATATATCCCTGTGAAGCAGAAAAGCTAAAATAAGATCATGCTCCATTACATGTGCATACATTTCCATATCTGGATTTTCCTATTAAAATCAACTTTTAAGAGAATAAAATGGGAACTATTCATATAGATTAAGTTACGTATAGAGGTCATTACACAGTAGCACCTATTTGCATCTGTCCAATATCTGAAAAATAAGGGTTTCAGTGTAATTTTGGATAACATAATTTAGAATACAGCTTGAGCTTTGCTGGAGTTGTTAAAAAGCTGAAATTTCAAAAATATGATAAGAAAATTTTGTGTCCAAAGGGTACAGATCATTTTCACTATAAAATACAGTTTTTAGTTATAGTTTAGTGTTATGTTTGATTGACAAAAGTGAAGAATGTTAAAATGGTTCCTTTTTCAGGCCTGGAGTCAACTATTACCACAGTGTCTTTTTTTTTTTTTTTTTTTTTTTTAAAAATACNTTTTTTTTTTTTTTTTTTTTAAGATACAGAATAAAACATGTCTTTAATTGCTCGAGGACCTAAATATATCCTTAAAGCATCTGCAATGACTTGTATTTCACCTTTGTGTGGCAGCCTCCTTTCAGCAGTATCTTAACTGAGTCTCTTACATGGGGTAAACTATGATTGCTAGCAACCCTGCCTCTTTCACATCTTTCAAGACCTGCTTTCCTTAAATAATGCTTGAGGTATTTAAGCTTTGAAACAGCAGGAAACATGACTCAGACCTTCTTTGTTCTTATTTACTTTTCTGCTGAGAGGAACAGAGATTTGGCCACATGAATTTTACAAATGTCAGGTAGACACTCGGGTGTCTTTCACACAGTGGAAAGTCTTCAATTCTTTTCAGCCAGATCTGCGCATAAGAAGAAGCTACACTGCAATAGGATGTAGAGCTTTGTAGTTGTAAAGTTGCCAGCACTCCATGGGTTTGAAAACAAGGGCGGTACTCCATCAATCTTGCTAAAACATGTCAGAGGTAGCTCAGAATCAGGTGTGGGACTAGTGAACCGTTTGGCCAATGACCTTAAAAGGAGATGAAAAAATGTTCCAAATAAATACCTGTGCTAAAGCTTGAGCAGAGATAGGGAATGGGGAAGTTCTTTTTATTCCTTGACTGAAGTAGTGAATACTACTGATTAATGTGTTAATTTCCTCCTTAATGCAAGGTTTTGTATTTAAAGGTAAAATTGTTTCATTGCTGTGCACATTACTCTGCATAAATCTGACACCCTCATCCCCTGCCAGCAGGAACTACAGCTGTTGGTAACCACTGTCTGTTCAGACTATTATCCCAAGCAATCCATAGCACTGCATTAACAAAATAAATATCCTTATTTGTCAATTGATGTATCTATCTATTTCTACAGGTGTATCCATACCTAGGAGAAGCAGCTGCTTCGACAGAAGGGTTATTGCTATGTATTTTAGAGTGTCATATAACCCACCTTTTATCAACATTTCCTAGATCTATATTCCTTTTTGAATAGAGAGTAGTTGTTTACACTGTTACCTTGCCTCTCCCTGTGTCTCTTTCAGAAGCTTCAAGACTACTTGCATTTATCTTAGGGAAAACATCTCAATGGCAATAAAATTTCTACCAGTTAGATGAGAATAGATCTGAGAGGATAGATACTGTAAGTGCCTCAATAAGAAAAGATTTCCAATGCGAACTATACGTCAGAGAATCTTTGCATAGGAACACTTATAATTGTGCATGTAGAGGTACATAAGAGAGGGAGCATTTAGGGATGCTAATGCAAGAAAAGTTTCTATCAAGAATTTGCAAAGACTTAAGATATGCAGAGACAACCACATCTCATGTAGCTCCATTGCTTACTAAATTACTTACTTAACTGTGTATTTTCTTAGAATCCAGCAATTTTTTTATTCTCTATGGCCTAGAACAAGGATTTGGCAGGATGCCAATTACAGGCCCATTCTCAATAGCCGCATAGAAATAAACGACAGTGGCACATGAGCATCTAGATGGGTTACAGTGCTACCTTACATATAAAAATATAGGCTCAGATTTATTCTGTAGAGGAAGACTCATGACAGGGTAGAACATTAGAACATTTTATTGTAGTATAGAGATTTTGTCTGTAAATGCTCTTCCTGCTTTGCTGTTTTTGTTTAATTCATAAAAATAAATTAACTACTCTAAAAACTTCCAGGTCCTGAAATTAAATTAATCTAATTTTCTCTTTTCCTTGGAATATTTCTAGTATGTTTGTATCTCACCTGTAAAAGCTCACGTCTAATTTTTGTTTGGGTGTAGTTGTTTGTCGTTTTTTTAAAGCATGTACTAGCTAGAAATTATCATGTATACCCCAGATAGCACAGAAGTAACTTGCCAGCTTTTGTGGTCAGAATGCTACAGGGCATGATTCCAAAGTTGCTTTTTCCTTAGGTGACATATTAGAATACAATTAAGCATGATGATTTAGGCAGGTCTAACAGCTTGCCACTTGACAAAATGGCAATGTCCCTTTCCCTGCTCAGCTCTTTCTCTCTGCTTACACTTGCCTCATCCTCTCACTCCTTACCTTGCACCAACTCTGATGCTTGTTATATTCATCTGCAGGCTGATTCAACTCTTCAGCTGCCTAATCTGGCAGAAAAGTAATTCAGCAATGCAGTGGATAATTTAATTACAGAGTTTTATCAGAATCTGCAAAGAATCTGGATAACATCTGTAAAAGGAGAGGTCATGCACATGCAGCTAAGCAACCTCAGCTCAGAGTGAGAGCCAAAAAAGAGATGGAAGATTCTCTTCTGTTTCCAGGGGTGAGATGTCTACAGCAATCTCTCCTTTAGAGCTCAGTTCTTCAGCTTTCTACTGGTACTGAAAAAGCTGGTTGAAATACACTCTCTAAGACTTAGTCTAAAGTTTTAGAAAGCAGGCATTCTTTATTGCAGCACTGGGTGCACGGGGGATGGCTCCATCTATCGTGCACACACAAGCTTCTTAGGTTACATCTGAAATGCATGTATCTTAGACATATTCATAGGGTTACACAATACAAACATACATAACTAAGGTGGGGTTTAGTTCAAAAGGCTTGTGTCACCAGCTCTGGAATGTTTATGTCATCTTTGTGCCTGCATATTGCCTCCTGGTGGTCATCTTCAGGGGTCTTCTGGAGGAAGGCTGGCAGTCTTCCTCACTGTCAACTTTTCACCTTTCCCTGATTACAATATTGCCAGACCATAAAACCAGTTGCTTCTGGTTGTCCTGCTTGTTAGCCCCCTTATCTAAGAAATGTTGCACATCCTTTGGCCTCAGTCATTTGGATAATAAATCATCCTTTTTTTGTTGCCATGGTTTTTGTTCCTCTTGTCCTTGGGCCTCAGCCTCCGTTTTCATAGCTCAGTAATTCTTTAGTTAAACATACATTCTCCTGGCTTTTAACCTTGTTAGTCATTTTATTCTATGATACGATTATTGTCCATTTTCCAAAATACCCCTATATCACTACATGTATGGATTTGGCTCTCTCTTTCCAGTGATTCCATTTGCAGTTCATCTCAGCTCAGAAAGCAGTCAGTTCCTCTTATCTACCACTAATTGAAGCTTGATAGCACTGAAAATAACTGTTCTTGAATTTTGGAGAAAATGGCAGTAAACTGATGCACTAAGGCAGAAGTTTTATAAAGCAGGATATCTGGTCAGAATAAATCCACACGGAGCATTTTAAAAACACTCAATGCTGGCAGGACTGTTTCTTACTGAAGTCATGATTAAATGACATGAACAGCAGTAAAGCCACAGCAACGGTCATGAATTTTGAGAATGTCAACTACTGTGCTTAATGTATAAGTTATAAAAAAGATGCATAAGTATCCTATTTTTTATAGCCATAAAAATGTTATGGATTTTAAGAAGTTATCCATGCTCACAGCTCATCTCTGTGTACCCCATTAGGCAACTGATTGGTATTATTTTCTCCTTTTGCAAACTGGAAAACTGCAAAAGAACTATGAACTGAAATTATCAGCCATTAATCAGAAGCAGTGCAAAGCTAGCATCAGGGCTCTTAATGTCATGTATTCATTCATTTTTGTGCTAGTATCACAAAGTTAAGTGATGTGAATCATGGAAGTATTGAATTAAGAAATAGGAGACTGCTGAATCATCCAAAGTGGGCTTCTGATAGGCATGTTCACAGAGCACAGGCTACCATGGGGTACTGTACTGGTTGATGTGTTCTTGATCTTTCATACAACAGGATCAAGCATAATGCATAGTAGAATAGTCAGGGTGCTGCTACAGAACACATGAATATTATTGCATATACTTCTCTGAAATGTTTAGTGGTGACATCCCTAGTTTGATTCCAGTTGCACAAGGCTGTCATGAGTGCAAAACCCCTTACAATCATCTGAAGAGGATTATAAAAGAAAATTGTAAGAGGACAGTGGGAATAATACTTCCTTAGCAAAACAAGGTTCTTTAGTGATGTTTTGTCACAGTCTTAAATTATGTAGAAGGCTGTAGAGCTTTTACTTGCTATGAAAATATAGCCTTCAATCAGTTAGCATATGTAACAAGATAGAGGTCATGGCATATGATAAACAACATGCACATGTCGGTGACATCTTTTAAACTTGCAGCTTCTCAGGGCAACAAGAAAGCATAAAGTCTTGCCAATGTTTTGAGCTCCGATTTAAGTATATATTCAGCAGCTAGAGTTCCTTCCACTTGCCTGTGGAAATTTCTGGTGTTTTATTTATTTCACTGAGTGTCCGTTCATCACATGTTGGCAGTGTTCCTTTAAAAACAAATTTTTGAGAAAGACAGGTAACAAATAACCTGACAATATTATATGTTGAAGAGACATATCATTGTTTCTAATCAAACACCATAGTTATTCTGCTATGTTTTTAAACAAAAAGTGAAAACAATTTCAGAGATTAATTTTTAGGGATACTTAATGCTTTTAGCCCCTTTTTATTTCTGTTATCCAATCTGAGCAACAAATTTGACTTAATGGGGCTTGTGGTCTGCTGCTTGAGGCTAGATATGCTTGTATTGCGAGAAACTAGTTACAGATTTGTTACTGGTACTAAAATTACAGTCTCTATCCTGTCTATTGGAAAGTCTCTGTCCATACATTTGTTCCACAGCCACAGTCAAGAAACACTGATTTCATGTGATTCTTGTTATTAGAGAAGCGGTATAATTACAAAATTTCTGCAGAGAAAGTAAATGCAGTCTGTCACAAAACAGTGCCATAAATAATCATGAATAAGATACATGTTCACTCATACAAGTGAACTTTTAAGCTGGTGGCAATTGGAGAAGATAGTTCTGGGTGATATACAAAAACATAGATTTAAAAATCAGCATGCCACTTGGCCAGGATAACTTTTAACCAGTGGATGAAATAGATGTGAATATGGCTTACCAGTCAGACAGCAAAAGTTGGTGTGGAGGGCTACCACTGTTAGACAGTAAAAGTTGGTGTGGATTAGAAATTCATCATCCCCACACCTCTGGCTCCAAAGGCAGGGAATAATTACCAGTTGTTAAAGCACTAATAATGCACAAAATGCACAATAAGCACCAAAAAAATGAAATTTAATCTGGAACGGTTTTCAAGAATTGACAAGCCCTTGCACTAAAAAAAAAGTAATTTTGTGGTTCAGCTTTCCTGAAGGGATTTATCTGAAGATCTCATGCTCATATAAAATGGCTGGTGTTCCCTTTTTTTCCTTGGCACCGTTCACTCTAGTAGTTCCTTCAAGACTGAGTCATACAGTGAAACAAGATATTGTCACAGGACTCAAAAAGAAAGAAAGAAAGTATATACACAAAGTATATAACTTACTTGAAAATCAATAACATAACATAAAATGTCAGTCCCAAGGGATCAGAGTTAACTGGTTCTGTATATTTTATTCCTTTATACAGTGTTTTAAATGCACAAATTTTTGAAATTTTTTTTAGATAGCCTCCAATTTTCAAGACTCTCTGTATATTACACATTGTGTTAATGGGCCACAGTGCTGATATGAATGAGTAGACTGACATGGCTCTATTGGACTTTAGTAGTTTTACAATGAGTTACAAAGTCTGAGAATTTAACTCTGTAATTTCTAGACTGAAAACTAGTTTTCCTATAGACTGATATGGAGAAATTTAAAAATTGCTATCTTCCCTGGTAATGAAACCATGGAAATTATACACACATACCTGTACACTAATTGCAAGAGTATGTTCAGTTATCGCACTGGTGATTTCTATCAAAGTGTAGAATCATCACTATTATGATGCAATAAAATCTCTCCAGCACATATGACAGTTGCCAGCTAGGTAGAGGACAAACTGAGCTCTGCATTTCACAGTAATTTTAATTGTCATGGTTTGATGAGCTAGGATACCCCATGGCAACAGTACGTTTCCAACTCAGCTTCCAGAAAGAAAAAAAAATGGAAAAAATTATCATTCTTGAGAATACCAACTGCAAGTATGCATATGCAATTACTAGCCTGCTGTTGCAACATCCTAGCTAGCTTCCCACAATACCCACAACATGGCTGGCACTTATCAGTCCCCATCATAATTAAAATGCCATTCTTTCCATCCTACTCTCTCCACCCACATTATCCTCATTAGTGTAAGAAACCTAGGCAAAGAACCTAAGGGATAGTTCAGAAACCTTGGATCAAGCTCCTGAGAACGGAGAATGGAAAACAGCTCACCTGAAGCACACAGCTTTGAACTTTCCACGCTAATCTCTAGTCTTCTTCAGTGACACATCAGCAACAATGACCAAATAGCATGATGCCAGGAATGTTATAGTTATGTCAACAGTCTTAGGAAGTGCGTATCTATTGAAAATAAAATCTAAGGTTGTAATAACATCTAAGAGTCTTATTGTTCTGTTTCTGAGGAATTCACATGACTTTGGTTATGTGTGCAGCAGCCTGTTTGTACTTATGAGAACTTTAGCACTCACCAGTGCTACCTTGGCTCAGCATTGAAAATGACACTGTCTTGAAGAAAAAGAACAGAGTATAGGGTAAAAGAAGGCTGATAAGAGTATATTGTAGCTGAAACTTTCAAAGTACTTTTCATGTCTGGAGGGAATCTTACAAAACACTTAATGGATACCTCTAGATGCACACAGTATTGGAACAGGGCAATGCTTGGTAACGTGTCTGGCTTGAATGCAGAGTATGTATTTTGAAACATCAGTGTGCTGTGAGGTGATATAATACTAAGAATATGTAATATTATCACCACATAACAATGTCAGGGGTAGTCAGCTGGCATTCAACAGCTGCCTCAGATCATTTAGTACTGATAGCAGTATGTTTCAAGCATAGGTAATGCTTTAAGACTGCCAAATGAGAAGACAAACTACAAATAAAACCAGTCATATTAATATGAGAAGGCTACTATAAGAAAAAATATCTCCATAGGCAGCAGACAAGGTGTCATTTTGGTATATTAACAAAAAACTGTGTGAGATGAGCATGTGTCCGAAGGACACTGGTATCTAATAACAGCATTGCCTCACATAGGCTTTCTATGGCAAAGGCTTCTGGGCACGCCCACACGGCATTTACATGCAGAGAAATCTGAGCTGATCAAAACCAAGTCAGGCTGGGGCTGGGAAGCAGTGGGAGCATACTGCCTCCTCAAGACAGTCAGCTCTACAGCACTAATGTGACACCTGAGTTGCATTAAGTGCTTGGGCTAAATTACTCAGAAGACACCGCAGTCTTCTTGCATCCAGATTCCCCTTCAAAAGAGGATTGTTTCTTAGAAATTCAAGTGAAAAAGAAATCAGGTAGAAAGATGAAAAGTACTCAGACACATAGGAAAGTCTACACTATCTATGTATGTTTTGATGGTTTTACAAAATGTAGATTAGTTTGAGATTTGAATACACTTTATTTATCTTTGCTTCAGTTGCTGTTCCTATAAGCATCAGAAAATACCATCTCACAAAAAATAGTTGCCAACGAAAAGAACTTTTCTGTTCATTCAGTTATGGTAAGATGCTAGCAAAGAAAAGATTAAAAAAACGTTAACACCTGTGTTTACACCAGCAAGATGAGATGATATCACATCAGGTTTATTTTAAATCCCCCTTCAAATGTCAACCAATGAATCACAGGCCAGAAACATAATATTCTCAGAACAAATTTAACCTGTCATGTACCTGATAATATTAAAATACTGTTACTTGACTAACTACCTTTGAGATGCAGTTATTGTTTAGTATATTTTGTCACCTTATGGACAATGCATTTAAGCTACAGAACACATATAAGCTTCAGTTATGAGGAAATTGGAGGCACCTTGACATAGGTCTTGCATGCATTTATGCTTGGAAATGTTGATAGTGATAAGTAATAAAAACTTACAGGAAAACACATGCATTTACTAGAAACAGTTGAGAGTTTTTACAGTAAACTATACATTTCTGGAAAAATATTACTTGCCAAACTGCATTTTTCTCCCAGAAATGTACTGTTGCCAATAAAAGGCTAGTTGGAAAAGATTTTTCACTTCAGGCATGGAATTCCTAGTTGAATCTAAAGGGAGATTAATCTAACCAATTACTTGACAGTTACAGCAGTCATCTAAAATGCAGGTGTCTTAGGATATGCTTGCATTTGATATTTAACTCAGCCTTGAAGAAGGCAATCCTCACCTATCTTTACTAAGAACTAATGATTTCTTGGGCTGTCCACATCAGGCTGTCTACTCTGTCCTTCTTTCCAGTCTTATCACTCCAGACAGAAAATGGAGAGCAGGATGACTGGAGACTGAGAATTGTATAACTTGCATTGACTATGTCCTCTGGCTTGGTGTGTGCCTGTAAAATCCACAGAAAAGAGATTGTCTGATCTGCCAAGATTGTCTGATCTGCCAAGGTCCGGCCCCTTCCCCTCCCTCAGCCCCTCACCCTGGAGCGATGAGGGAGGGGGGGCTCTACGCTGCTTTGCGGCTCCCGCCAGGCTGGGTCAGCCGAAAAATCCGTTTGTCGTATCGATTTTGCTGCTGGGACTGCGGCGAGCAGCGGGGGCTACACCCAAAACTGCGCAATGAGGGGCTGGAACCGGTGGAAATGTGTCTGATGGCAACTGGAAAGGGACTGAGGAGAGACTGGAAGAGTCACAGAGCTCCAGTAGTGGGCGGGACGCAGATAAGAGCGTGGGGCAGAGCAAGTTCGTAGAGGAGACGGTCAGTATACAGTCTCTATGAGACGGACAACTTATAATGAAACTTCTGTACGAAGGTTACTTAAATGGTGCAGAAACCACGGCTATCAGCAGCCACCTGGAAGTTGGTTC
>ML997692.1:1160543-1170824 GCA_010365825.1 Otus sunia
AGAATTGTTAAAAGGAGGAATCATTGTAATTATTGTGATTATTGTGCTTGCTGTTATTTTGCCATGCTTAAATTTTCACAATGGACAATCGTTGTGGAAAAGCTTGCAAGGATTTTGGATTGCTCAAAAACAAAAAGAGGGATATGTGGGGATTCTAAAGGATTTCCTGCTGGGAAATCTGCATGTGAGCAACCCTGCATATGAGTAAGACTGGCAAAGCCTCAGCTTCAGCAAGGATGTGACGAGGGAGTGACCCTGGAAGAATAAGGAAGGACCCAGGCAGTTAAACAACTCCAGGGTGTGGTCTGGGCAGAGAGGAAGTTTGTACAATGTCGATGTGGCAGTTCTCAGCCAACCAGAAGAGAGCTCAAGGAGCATGTGCAAAGTTAACTGTCCAGTCAGAAAGAATTGTACTATGTGGTTGTATCTTGTGATTCTCACCTGCATTATACAAAGGCTTGTCCACCGTATTAAAGTTGGCATTGCATAATCACAATGTGATCGTTGTCATGCGTTGATCTCCTGGAGGAGCCAGTGCTGGAATTAAGGCACCTGGACTCTGCTCACCCACCCAACTGCACACTAGGCACTGGCAGGTCCCATGTCGCATTCTGGCTGAGCTCTCCAAGTGCTGCTGTGGTAGAAGTCCTCTGGCTGCTTGGTCACCATGGTGCAGTAGCAAGTTATAGTTGATATGAGGTACCTGTCTGCCTCCTGGCTTGGCTAAATCTTCCCCACTGTGCAGCCCTGAAAACTCCTAGAACAACCTCTTCAGGGACATGTTAGAATCCATTGGAGGTTTTCAAGAAATTATTGGAGAGGGTGCTAGATAATCTCATTTAGGCTCCCTTTCTCCGTGAAAGGTTGGACTAGATGAGCTTTTGAGATCCTTCCCAACTTCTGCTGTTCTATGATTCTGTGGAAATGGATAAAAACATGAATGACTTCTACTGTCTAACAGAACAGCCCTTTAACAGGATTTTAGGTTATGGACAGATATCTAGTGTCCTTAAACCAAATTATTGCAATTACCAATGTAGTCATTTTTATGTAAATGCAAATGTTGCTGCTAAATACCACCTCTAAGCGTTTTGAACTTTTTGTGAAACACAATGGGTATTTGACAGTAGAGAGACAAAATGATCAGTTGTTTCAACTGAACTGTAGTTGACGCATTTTAATGGGTCAGCACGTACTATTAGACAACTCTCAGACAATTTGCTGCATCTAAGGACTCTGAACTAGATCCTTTACTGGGTTGTAATTACATCTGGAATACTTCCAAATAAAGCTGGAATGGAAATGGGTTTCTCATCCTGCAACATTTAAGACTTCTAAAACATCTCGGTCCAAACCACAAATGTTTCTAAAATCATCCTGCCTGAATGAAACCAAAGTCCTGTAGAGGCCTAGGATGGATAGTCATGGATAACTGGGATGGACGGTAAAGGGAAGAATGGGAGAGCAGCATACACCTTCTAAAATAGAATATACCTGTGCTAGTTCAGACTGTTTCCTGGACCTAGAAACAAGTGTAAATTTTCTTGGAAACTCAGTAATTAATGGAAAATACTGCAGGCTCATTCAGTCCCTGATTCTGATTTTCTTGTATGTGTAAACCTGTTGTATTAGTTCTTACTTACCATTGGATTTTAACATGTCTACAGTAGATATCAATCTTTTCCCTTAGGAAGCCTTCACATCCATTTCTGTTAGTAACATTGTACAAGGATTGTGCGCCAATTGCTTGGCATACTCGTCAAAGTGGGAACAAAAGGTCTTTAAAATTGAATTGGGATGTTTTAGGATCTGGATTTACAAACATATTTTCTTTCACAAAACCCTCTGCTCATATGCTAAAGCATCTTACTCTGTTAAATATTTTTGTATTTCAAGACTGTTAAAGGCCTAATTTTTTGATGAATCTTTGGTCATTTCTCAAATTTCTATTGGTTTCCTTCCCTGGATGAAGTGTATCTTGTGCTCAGGAGAGGGTGATTAGGACTTCAAAAACTTAGGCCACCGCAACTGTCCTGAAAGTTTGCCATCTCCAGTGAATTATCGTTGCTTATAATATTGAGTAAATACGACAACTTTTCCCATGAGGCCACTTTTCACACTGTATTAGACATGCCACTGTGAGGTGTTACTTGCAACTCAAGCAAATATATGGGCTTCTGGAAACACACAGTTCAAAATGAGGGTGCTCTATGAATACTCAGAGTATATTCCTGAATTTGATCTCCCTTTGCAGTCATTTGATATTTATGTGTAGCCATGTCGTGTCTGTTCCAGTAAGGTGAAGTAGAATGGTCCCCATAACATAGCACCTACTTCCAGCTAACTTGTGTTCATAAACAAAACCAAAACCCTACAATATATTGCAGGCAGCTTGAGATTTTGAGTTTGACATCAGACCAATTCACAGTTCATCAAATGGAAGAAGAGCAAATGAAGAAATAAGTGGATCTACTTTGGCACCTATATGAAAAAAATGTGAGTAAAAGTTTTAAATATGACTTGGTTATTTAGAAAACTGTAAACAAACAGCAACTGGAAAATTTCATTGTTGCCGTAGTATATCGATTACCTGAAGGTTTGTATCAAAATTCCTTCAGTCAGAGTAAAACCTTGAAAAAAACCTCTGACAGAGGACCAGGGGTGGTTACCATCCTTCCGAGATGACCACCATTGCAAGAATATTTGTCCTTAAATTTATTACATTAGACACTGCATGGCAATTAATTCACCCATGTTTAGTCATTTTATTAGAGTTTTCTTTGGAACACCACAGCAGGAATCTAGGTGCTCTGTCCCTCTATGGTAGTTAGTGTCCACAGTATTTTCTCCAGTAATTTAGATTTAGCTTGATATTTTTCATTAGTATCTGGAATCAAACAGGCCATTTTATCAAATACTCATTTTAAGTACAGCATTGATGATATTTGAGTACATATAATTAGTCAGGAAGGAACACTGCTGTTTTCTAATATAGCAGTCACATGATGTTGCCATTTTACTTATTGCAGTGGAGTTTAAAGGTTAGCCTTTATTTATTCAAATGCGATCTTAATCCAGTTTTCTCTCATTCTTTCTCTCATCACAACATCCTCACCATGCCTCAAATGCCATGAATTATGTAAAGATATTAGTCATGAAAGTAAGTTGTTTCGTTCAAATATGAATGAAGCAGAAGCTGCACTGTCATCCTGAAATTCCATCATTGTCTTTCCAGTATTTGATTCTAGTATGCAAAGATGGGCTCCAAAACTAGTGCTTGGGTCATCAACATCCTTTGTTACCCTTAGGCAAGAATAAGAGAATGCGATTAAGAATGGAAGTGGTTAATCTGTGATGTGCTATTTAGAATTTCATTATATATAATAATATAATATTCATAACTATTTATAGTTATGAACATACTTTAATACTGCAAACCTGAGTAATTTTAAATACCCCTTCCTCTGTTTCTTTCTACAGCAAATTATTTGAGTGTCTGTTTTTGTCAATCACAGTTACTGTGGCAGTTATTAATTTTACCAACATTTTGTATACGGTCTGATTACTCTGAAAGGACTCTGACAGTTCATAAACTCTGATTTCTTTCTCCTTAAGCACTTATGTAATGAACATTTGGGTTGTTGATGCCTTTGAATGCTTACCAGTCTTCCTACAGTGATAGCAAATAATGCTAAATCACTTAGAGAGCTGTTAATTACTGGGAAAGAGGAAAGGAGTTGTGGGATTAACCAGAAATACTTTAATTGCTTTTCAGTAAGCATTCAGCACTCTAGAGGCTTAGACAGCTAGTCCCCCCACGCAGATCCTACTGGTCGTTCTTAAATCATTATTCTCCTGCTCTAGTTGAGCTGTTTTATCTGAAATGTCTCTTGTCTGTGATCTTCATGCTACCTGCTCAGAGTTCCTTCTTTTCCATCTAGCCAGGCTGTTTCTAGCCTGATTTATTCAGTTTCACCAGATGAGTCAGTAAATTGTGCTAGGCTTTTCTAACTTGGTGTTTGCTATGGCTCAAATATGCTCTGAAATATCTCAGCACTGGCATGCAGTGGAAATAACACTCTCATCTGTACCAACAAAGGAGGAGAAAAAGGAGGAATGTGTTATCCCAGCAATGGATAATGGAATGGATAATGCAAGGTGACAAAGAGAGCAGAAGGCCCCAGGAAAATGATAATTCAGGGCCTGTGAAATGCTTTGAAGTATTTTCCACCCAGAAAAGAATACCATTATTGTAAAGAAGACATACATTTATGGGAGAAGAAAGACAATTTGGAATTTCAATTTCTTTACAGAAAGGAAAATTATGTAGAAGATGTATCTGGTTCTGGAGCTCTAACAAAATCAGGTGTAAAGACAAAAAGAAAACATAAGACTGGAGAGAAGGAGAAGCAGAAAAGGGGAAACAACCTGTTTTATTCTGTCCAGACCTGTTTATCCCTCCTCAGACAAAACCATAAAATATTCTTGTTTTTACAGCTCTAACAATTGACTGTAATGGGACTAAAATGACTAAAATTTTGAAGCTGTTCTTAGTTTTTCTTACAAACTAGAGCAGCATCCCTGCAGAGCACTTCTGAAGAAAATTGGGAGTGATTCGTGGCTCAGCAGTATATATTTTATGTCAATGCCCTGCTGCCTTTCAGATGATTTTACCTGCTCTGGTATTCTACAGGTAGGAGAGCTTATCTTCTGGCTTCAGGATTCACTGATCTCTGTGATATTGTTGCTCATCCACCTAAAGTCTTAAATACGATTTTTTAAAATGAATCAACAATAAGCCCCTTCAGTTAAGTAATTTTTGTCTAGTTTGAAGGAATACTTATCACCACACTGATAATTCTGACTGTGCAGGTTTTGCATCTCATGAAGTACATCTGTAGAAATTAAGGCATTTAATAAGGTGCTTCTATGGCCATATTGATGAAGTATGATGAAATGGTCCCTAATTTTACATTTTCATTTTCAGTAGAATCCAATAGCTGGATGAATTAGCCAGGTATAGCAAGGGACAGAGTGTCACTTTGTTCCTTCTCCTCATTTTTAGGGGGAAAACTAGAAAAGCAACATGAGACAATTTGGGACAGATTCCTTCAGGTAATCCCAGGTGTTCAGTGACAAAGTTAAACAGATTTCTACCCAATATGGTTCCACTGAACTGATAGTAAATTAATGCCTTTCAGATGCTGTAGTATTAATATGCTACTGCTGAAATATTTATGCTGCCTTTAAATACTCCTGAAGGAAATCCAAGTACATAACACCTTACCTCAAAAATTTCCATAAAAAATGATATATTACTTGAATAGAAACTCCCTTTAAATTTCACAAAAAAATTATTTCATGCTATAGTTTTCCTAATTTTTAGGGATTTTTGTCCCTCCAAAATGTATAAAGTTTGCAGTGCTGGAAAAAACCCATTCACTTCATCTATAAAACTGATACAGACCAGGCTGCCTTGCACTCCTCTGTTTCTACGTCTTTCCACAAAAGAGTATAAGGTTTTTTACTCAGAAAGTGAACACTACAGATCATCTCACAAAATACAAGGAAATATTAATGTTTCTAAACTTTTCGAAATTTCTTCCACACTTACCAGAAATTTAAACATAAGAGGAATTTAATTAAGCTTTCCTGAATCCATTAGATACGACTTTTAGCAAAGTACTGCTTTCATTTTTAAGGATTTCTAACACCCTAAGATGATATTTGTTACATAGTATTGTTCTGAGCAATAAATATTTTATTTTAGTCTCGGGCCAGCCAGGATCAGGGCGACGCGCAGAAGAATGACAAACTCATGCCAGTTTGTTGAAGGGGGAGGCACTGCCAAGAGCAAATGCCACTGCACTGTGTGCAAGCTCCCAGTTTATTACCACCTGTTTACATAGGTTTGTTTTTACTTTTATGTCCTACTGACCTTCGCGTTTTGCCTGTTTATTGTTTACATGCTAACTGCACTCTGCAGGTGGTGTTTTTTACTGCTGTTTTTCACAGAACACGGTGTTACATAATGCTGCCTCAGTTATCCACAATCATTTACATTTTGCTAATCACCAATTATTAATTCCCACATTTAGGTATTAACTCCAGAGAAAACAAATCTAAGCAACTTCCAAGGGTTAACACAGTGTTGCAAAACTGATGTTTTAATACCATAGTAATAAGCATAAAATTAGCTTGGAAAATCTTTATTAGAACAATGGTGAAAAAGTTCCAAAACTTTGAATTTTGTCCGCTGGATTTACCAGTTTTGAATAATAATAAACATTTAGATTTCCTTCATTAAGACCTTTCACATCTGCTGTCTATTGGTCACTGCTAGAGAAGTAGGCTACATAGAGCTTTGATTTTGCCCACTAGGTCTTACTTATTTTGCCTACAAAATCTTCATAATATCTCTTCCCCCTGATATAATCCTATATAGTAGAGAAACACACAAGCTTTGAGTTACTAGGATTAACACTGAAGATACATTTGCAGAGGTTCTAAAAATCCTATTGGAGAAATTTATCAATAAACCACAGTCATGCATGAGTACTCTGATACTAAAATTCCTTAAGTATAATTTTACATTACACTGGTTGAGGAAACAGGCTCCCGAACACTTTCCATGATGAATTTTTTTGTGAACCTACAACAGGCAATTCACTGAAGGGTGAGTTGAGCAGAGACACTTTTACAGCATCTTGACTTGCCTCTGCTCTGCTTAAGCAGCTCTGAAAAAGCACACAATGAATTTTACAAGCCTCGGGTGAAGTCTCTATTTCCCATTGCATTTCTTACGTGTATTTTTTGCCTCTCAATACAAGAAATGTATAACATAGTTTAAAAAATAAAGGTATTATATTATTTATTGACTTATTTCCTCATTAAATTGGACTTCTGAGAGCCAATGCTTTAAGTGAGAAATAACCTTACCACTTTTTTCCCACACATAAAAAAAATTAATGACATTTTCATCTATTTTATAAAAAACAGGCAATTTTGGTGACCTTTTAAATTTAATTTAAAAATAGTTTCTGCAAGTATTAATTTTCAGTTTAGCACACTTTCCAGCAAAAGCCAAGTTTGGAGTGAATCAAGTTTCCAAAACATGTTCCAATGAAAATATCTTTTAAATGTTTGGGTTTTTTAAAAAGCTCTTTTCTACAGAAAACAGGTCTGATTTGACATCTGCAAAGCAGAATGACACCTCTGTTTTTCTTGATGATTCCGTCTTTTGCTTCTTTTAAAGTAACTCTACTATGTTATGGATGTTGGAGGAGTCTCTGACCAGTCTAAAGCTACACTTTGAAACAAAGTTGTCATCTAGTGTTTTTCACTCCAGTTCATTTGAGCTGGAGAATGAAAGGGTAAAATGTTAATGTAGTTTTTCAGAAGACAAAGGTTTTAGCATAGGCTCTTGGGCTTAGGTTTACAGAGAAGTCTTGAATTATTCAAAGCTGAAGCTATGGTTAAGACTGCAGAATAAGTGTCATAATAACTAGTCATGGCAGTGGACTAGGCCTTCAGCTGGCTGACAGACTCCAAAAAAAGTTGAGAGGGTTCTGCTCTATTGTTGTGTTGTAACACATATCGAAACATGAGTAGACATTTCAGTAGCTGAAAAGGAAGCCTTAGCCTCCATCTCCACAGGGAAGAGGTGGTGTTGACCAGGCCAATATGGACAGCTGGCAGTGAGCAAGACTCAGAGAAACAGGTTTGTCCCAGTCCTCTAGACATGTAGAAAACAGGCAAAGTAGTCCCTAATTTAAAGAAGACTTTTCTTTGTTCTCAGTACATGAAAGGATCCAGCCCCCTTAGCCAGAAGATAGACTGGGAGAATGACCTCCCCACAATCCATGAGGAGATAGTCAGTGACCTGCTGCATCACGTAGACATACACAAGTCTATGGGACTGGATGTAATACACCCAAGGGTTCTGAAGGAGCTGGCTGGGGTGCTCGCCAATTCACTTTCCATTATATACCAGCAGTCCTGGCTGACTGGGGAGGTCCCAACAGATTGGAGATTGGCCAGTGTCATGCCCACATATAAGAAGAGTTGAAAGGATGATCCAGGAAAGTACAGGCCTGTCAGCTTGACGTCAGTGCCCGGGAAGCTGATGGAGCAGCTCATCCTGAGTGCCATCCCACAACACATACTGAACAACCAGATGATCAGGCCCAGTCAGCATGGGTTTATGAAAGGCAGGTCCTGCTTGACAAACCTGATCTCCTTCTATGACAGGGTGACTTGTTTATTGGATGAGGGAAAAGCTGTGGATGTTGTCTACCTTGGCTTTAGGAAGACCTGTGACACCGTTTCCTACAGCATTCTGCTGTTGAAGCTCTCTGCTCTTGGCTTGGATGGGCATACATTTCACTAGGTAAAAAATTTGTTGGTTGGCCCTGCCCGAAGAGTTGTGGTGAATAGAGTAAAATCTGGTTGGCGGCTGGTCACAAGTGGTGTCCCCCAGGGCTCGGTTTTGGGGCCACTCCTTTATTGATGATCTAGACAAGGGGATTAAGTGCACCCTTGGTAAGTTTGCAGATGACACCAAGTTGGGTGGGAATGTTGATTGGCTCGAGGGTAGGGAGGGTCTGCAGAGAGATCCCTCCCCTTCTCTCACCAGGCAGAAGGAGGGGATGTGGGGTACAGGGGGGAATGGAGTCAGGTCCTTCCTTGGAAAGGCAAGTGAAAACCTTCTCAGCCCCCCTCATCTTCCCAGTTGTCATTATACAACATGTATGAGGCTTTGGAACTAGACAGCCAGCCAAATGAAAATAGAAATGAGGATCCATCCAGTGAGTTATCCACAGCTTGTCCCTCAGCGCCATGACTTGTGGCTTCTTCAAGTAAGAAGGAAAGGAGGGTAATTGCAGTGGGTGACTGTTCTGGAGGGGTACGGAGGGGCCCATATGTTGACTAGACCCATACCATAGGGAGGTCTGCTGTCTCCCTGGGGCTCAGGTTAAAGATATTAAAAGGAGGGTTACTGCTCTGGTACAACCCTCTGATTACTACCCTTTGTTGGTTATCTAGGCAGGTAACAATGAGGTGGTAGAGAGAAGTCTAAAGTCACTCAAAAAGAACTTCAAGGCACTGGGGTGGCTAGTTGAAGGCTCGGGATCTCAGGTGGTGTTTTCATCAATCCCTCAAGGGGAAGGAAAAAACACTGAAAGAGGGTGGAAAACATATCTGATTAACACGTGGCTCAGAGACTGATGCTGCTTTTGGAATTTTGGGTTCTTTGATCTTGGTGAGGTTTATAAGGCACCTGGTCTGCTGGTGACAAATGAGACAGGTGGGATGCAGCTGTCCCAGAGGGGTAAAAGGATTCTGGGGCAGGAGTTAGCAGGGCTTATTGACAGGGCTTTAAACTAGATATGAGGTGGGAGGGGTTGATAACTGGGCCTGTTTGGAATAAGCTCAAGGGAAGCATGTCAAGGCTTGAAGGATGGTGGACTGATGAGGGCTGTCCCTCTGCCATTTCCTCTTAGAGAAAGAATAGTTGTTTAGAAATCATGGAAGCACTTGAGAAGGGTCTGGTAGGAAATGGTGCCCACACTCACAGAAAGGTGTTGGATTCATTAGCTCATCTCAAGTGAATCTATACCAATGCACACAGTATGAGCAACAAACAAGGGGATCCTGAAGCCATGATACATCACGAGAACTATGACACAGTGGCTATAACAGAAATGTGGTGAGATGCCTCACATGACTGGAGTGCTGCAATCGATGGCTACAAGTTCTTCAGGAGGGATAGACAGGGAAGGAGAGGTGGTGGAGTGGCCCTGTATGTTAGAGAATGCTATGAGAGCTCAGAAATCAAGTATAGCAATAACGGGGTTGAGAGTGTTTGGATTAGGTTAAGGGCCAGTAAATCAGATCTTGCTATGGGGGTCTGCTATAGACCTCACAACCAAAGCAGTGAGGTGGATGAAGCTTTCTGTTAACAGTTCGGAGAAATTTTATGGTCACTTGCTGTTCTTGGGGACTTTAACCACTCAGGTATCTGCTGGGAACACAACACAGCAGAGATGGAACAATCCAGGAGGTACCTGGAATGTGTGGAGGATAACTTCCTCACACAGCTGGTGAGTGAGCTGACCAGGGAAGGTGCCCTCCTGGACCTGCTTCTTGTGAACAGGGAAGAGCTTGTGGGGGAAGTAAAGCTTGGAGGCTGTCTAGGGTGCAGCGATCATGAGATGATTGAGTTTTTGATCCTTGGAGAAACAAAGAGAGGGATTAGTAAAACTGCCACCTTAGACTTCC
>ML997692.1:1171039-1250061 GCA_010365825.1 Otus sunia
AAGGATGAGGAAAAGGCTGAGGTGCTCAACACCTACTTTGCCTCAGTCTTTAGCAGTGGAACTGGCTGTTCCCTGGACACCCAGCCTCATGACTGGGAGATAGGGAGGGGAAGCAGAATGAGGTCATCACAATTAAAGAGCAAGTGGTCAGAGACCTGCTACACCACTTGGATGCACACAAGTCTGTGGGACTGGATGGGTTACACCCAAGGGTGCTGAAAGAGTTGGCAGATGTGCTCGCCAAACCGGTTTCCATGATTTACCTGAAATCATGGCTAACTGGGGATGTCCCATTGGATCGGAGTGTAGCAGATGTGACACCCATCTACAAGAGAGGCAGAAAGGAGGATCCAGGAAACTATAGACCTGTCAGTCTGACCTTGGTGCCAGGGAAGGTCATGGAGCAGGTCATCTCAAGTGCCATTAAAAGTCATGTAATGGGCAACCAGGGGATCAGGCTCAGTCAGCATGGGTTTATGAAAGGCAGGTCCTGCTTGACAAACCTGGTCTCCTTCTACAACAAAGCAACCTGCTTATTGGATGAGGGAAAGGCTGTGGATGTAGTTTACCTTGACTTCAGTAAGGACTTTGACACCTTTTCCGACAGCATTCTCCTGCCGCAACTGGCTGCTCATGGCTTGGATGGGCACACCCTTTGCTGGGTAAAAAACTGGCTGGATAGCCGGGTCCAAAGAGTTGTGGTGAATGGAGTTAAATCCAGCTGGCAGCCGGTCACGAGTGGTGTCCCCCAGGGCTCGGTTTTGGGTTAGGGTTAGGGTTTAGGGTTAGGGTTTGGGGTTAGGGTTTAGGGTTATATATGAATAGTGCCATTTTTTTGAATTTCATGACATGTGAATTCTAACTAAGGCAGACCAACAAAAATACTCAGAAGCTTACTTGTTACTGACTTTCCTATTTTTCAGCTTTTGTAGCTGTTCAATTTAAAACTTGCAAGAAAATAACCAGGGCTCATTCGTAAAAATTTCTGCATTTATCAGTTCAAATACATCAAATATGGGAAAAGAGTGGGTCATTAAAAAAAATCCAAACAACCAAACAACAAAAAAACCCAGAAAAACCCTAAGCAAACAGAAGTCTGAAATTACCTTGTTGCTGAAAAACAAAAGCCACAATTTGGAGGCTTGACAGACAACTTTGTCATTTGTATGCCAATACCTAGCTCTCAGAGAGTCTGAGTTACTCTATGGGCATAGGGCCAAAACATCCAAACAAGTGTAACTTACACATTCAGCTATTGTCACAAAACTTTTTCTGGAAAAATTTTATCAGGGAGCACCTTCTTTTCATAGGAATTACAACAAAGAGTCACTTTGGTTCGAGCTACCTCATCAACTCACAAAACCACTACTGTATGTTCAAGATGATGAAACTCAAGTCAGTACATAGATTTAGTGTTTTTTTTTCCAGTTGTTCTTTCTAGAAATTAAAGTCTTATTTGGTTAAATCTGGTTTGAGGTATTTCTCTTCCTTCTGATCTATCAACAGGTAAATTAGCCTAAATCTAAGGGAGTTAAAGTAACAGGGACAAATTCAGAGCCAAAATGCTGAGTTATTTAATTGTATGACAGTTCACAATCAAGACAAAGACTTTCCAGTTTTACAACAAATTTCATTTACACATTCTAGCGAATAACAGAAAACCCCACCACAAAACTAAACCAACAGTTAAGTAAGAAAAATTTTCCAAGTTACTTAGTTAGAGAAGACTGGGAGGTGCAGTGAAGTTGGAGCTGATGACACCTAGAAATAATGAATTCTCCTTTTTTCAGTGAGGGACAGAAATCAGTACAATGACTTCTGAACAAAAGACTGTGTTTAACCATTTTCTAATTATATGATTATTAAATACAGATAGATTCTTCTGTAAATAAAAGATATTTTGAAGTTATGTAAATATAATTATAAAAATATCACATTAAATTAATTACAATTTGTTCTCACGCTAGAGTGAGTCAAAAAAGTAAGAAAGTTTTAAAACAAAATCTCATTTTAAGTACAGAATTATATTTGAATCTTCTCTCTACCGGTTTGTTACAAAATGAAAACTATCAAAATACAAGATACGGGAAGCATGTCCTGCTAACTACCAGGATCTGGTAGGGGTGACAAAGATGACAAGAAGGTCGATTCTTCCCAATTACTTCCATAAAGTAGTTGCAAACTGCACAGCACTGAGTCTTCAGAGGATACAGTGTAACAAAGCCTTCTCCCTGCACAAAGGCATTGTCCAGGGGCAGCCGATGGGCAATAATGGATTTGTGAAGTATGGTCTGGCTTCAGCTGAGCTTCGTAACTTCTGCTGATTTCATAATCAAGGTGAAAGGGTTAGCGATCTGCTACACTACTTAGACACACACAGGCCTATGTGGTCAGATCCACACAAAAGTTACTGAGGGAGCTGGAGGAAGTGCCCACCAAGCCACTTTTAATCACCTATCAGCAGTCCTGGCTAACCGGGGAAGTGCCAGCTGACTGGAGGTTAGCAATTGTGACGCTCATCTACAAGAGGGACTCGATGTGAGATTAGAAACCAGGCCTGTGAGAAACTAGGAAAAACAGCCTGAGAAAGCAAAAGTTGAGGCTGATTGAAGGAATGTCTCAAACACTGGCAAGACAAAACTATGAGTCACAGGATGGATAGTTTGGAGGTCGAAGCTGATAAGGCTGCCTGAATAACACAAGATGCAGCTGGAGGAGGGAGCCCTGTGGAAACAGGACAGCTCTGCTCTGGTGCACCTGGCCAAATTTCAAGGGCCATCTGTCCGGTGAATGACCTTTGCTTCATTATCCACAAANGAGGTTGCAGAGAGGTGGGGATGAGTCTCTTTAACCAAGTAATGAGTGATAAGACAAGAGGAAATGGCCTCAACTTTCAGCAGGGAAGGTTTAGACTGGATATTAGGAAGCATTTCTTTACAGAATGGCTCGTTAGGTGTTGGAATGGGCTGCCAAGGGAGGTGGTGGAGTCCCCATCCCTGGAGGTGTTTAAGAGTATGGTCGACATAGTGCTGAGGGATATGGTGTAGTTGGGAACTGTCAGTGTTATGTTAATGATTGGAATAGATGATCTTCAAGGTCTTTTACAACCTAGATGATTCTGTGATTCTGAGTATTAAAACCCCACAGTGTTTCATTATAATCCATTTCTACTTAGATAATGCCTATTTGTCTGAAACAGCAAGTTTACCTGTCATACTCCTCGGTGCTGTAAACATTAATGCTGTGGGCCAGACCCTCAGTGGACTAAAATGCACTTGTGCTAAGCAAGTAATTTGTGTAATGTAAGCAGGTGGCATACAGGTCAATTCTGGCTTTGATCCTGCAGCAAGCCTATGAGGACTGGCTACTGCTGTGTTTCTGCAGCAATGTGTTAAAGCAAGACTGTTGATTTATAGTCACAGCAAGACCTGAAACATTCAGAGGGACCAAAGTTAAGTGATGTCTCCTCCCCTTCTGTTTGGTGCCTGCAAGGAGATCAAAACCAAAGTATCACTCCTGTAATTGGTGAAAAGAAGAACAGGCTTGCTAAGTGAGTTTAAAAGTCAGTTTTACTTATTTTAAGAGTGGCATTGGAAAATAAAGTGTGAAGAACGGAGAACAGGCCAAAACGTTGCATAACACTCCAGATTTCCACTGCTCTCAGTAAAGATTTCTACCTCTGCTTTGAGAGTCTTTCTGGTGAATCCTGAAGTTCCTAGAAGATGTCTGGCCAACTATGTCCTCTTGGATGAGAAATCAGCAAAAGGAGACCCCTTGTCTTAAATGCAGTATCAGTAGCATGAAGGAGAAAGTTCTGCTGTTCCAGCTGCTCGCTTACCTGAGTCTGACATGCAGGACAGTGTGGCAGCTAGTTCATATTCAAAACTAGAATGCTGAAGAAGGGACAGCACCAAATGTAGCATTTTAGCGCCCCACATGCATGTGACAAGGAAGACAATGCATTGTAGGCAGAATGAGAGAAAACTTAAATGGTCCATCAGTTAAGTTGTAACTGTAGCACTGAGGCTTCTAACTACCATGGACAACTTTTATTTGATTTACAAGATTTTCAGAGGAGTTTAACTGGTCCCTGCTGACTGAAGGCAATATGGATAACAAACACCATATTATTTATATCATCTATCTGATTCCCCATGCCCCATATTTGCAGTCTTATACACATACATGGTAAAACCTTGAAATGTCTACTGAATTACTCAAACCTGCAAGACCATGGAAAGACCATCCTACAGATTTAAAGATCTAAGACCGTCCTACAGATTCAAAGAAATGCTAATGCACTCAAAATCTGTTCCATTTTTTGATCTCAGCTGTATTGCCTGGACTAATAAAAGGTATTACCTGTCCTTATGAAGCATACTTTGATTAATAGAAGCAGGGAAATGCCAGCACATACATAAGTAAATAATAATTTTGTGCCTGAATCATCAGCTCAGGGAATTTTCAGTGCTTCTAACTTTATTGAGCTACAAACCCATAGTTCAAAAGAATTAATTGATGTAGATCATCTCTTTTGCATAGATGAAAACTAGGCTTGATTTGCAAATGCATTGCATTGCATTTATGGAGTCAAAGTATTTGGCATATTTCCCTTTGGTATTAAAAGCAAAAACACTTGCCAAAAACATGAGCAGCTTGATGGCCAAATTCAGCAAGAAGGGAGACAGGAATTTATCAGATGGGCCTTATGTTGGTCATTCTAACATAACAGAAAATTATTGCATGGTTTATAGTTACTCATGGTATGTGATTCTGGTGTTAAGTGTTCAGAACAAAAAATGGAATAGAAGATCTTTATAATACATAGGCAAACGAATAGATTTTTCTGACTGTGAAATACCATGAAGTATATAATGTAATTCAGAATAAGGATGCAGAACATCATTGTTACAAGGATTACTTATAACAAGACTTGAGTAGGGACATTTGTAGTTTGTTTGTACTGCATTGCTTAAATTATTTACAGATGTCATAACTACAGTAGATTTTAAGCAATTTGGACACTGAGAACCTTGATGTCTACAAATTAAGATACTGGCAATTCATTACTAAATTGTTCTAATGCTTACAGTGCATGTCTTTGATGAGCTATTTTCAATTAGATCCATTTACATGCTCCTGATGCTTTTTCCCAAAAGCATGAACAGAACCGATCTGTATATATCTGTCTGCACCAGCTTGGCATGGGCAGCAACTGATGCAGAAGCAGAAGTAAGTTAGCTTGGTGTGGGAAGCAGGCTGCCAAGCTGACTTTCTTCTGCTTCTGCATTAGATGAGGTGATCCTGAATTATATTCCTGGCTGACTACAGTGTGGTTATATAAGATAAATATACAATCTAGTACTTTATAATGAACAGGGGAGATGTTCAATTACTTCAGAGGCATTGTTCAAAAAGATAAAAACAAGAGACATCATAGGCGGGTAAAGGGTTGGCAAAATATGAAACATCATGTAAAACTGATAGCATGCAAGGCAGCATAAGAAATTAGTGAAAAAAAAGGTTTTAAAAATTTGCTGGTTTTCTTTCTTGTTTCATATTTTCAAAGACTAGAATATTGAAACTGTCTTGCTTTGGCATCACAAATTTTTGAAACATTTTAGATTGAGGAAATTCTAGGATGTTTTAAGCAACTCTGTAAACAGTATTTCCAACAGTTTCATAATGAGGACTAACACATTAGGAAAAGTAGATCCAGAATGTTCAGAAGAGCACCCTTGTGCCCCCTGCCCAAGCTCTGAAAAATAACCTTATTCCTTACAATTTTTAAACTATTAGTTTAGCTTCTTCCAAAGTAGTTTTCTGCCATTTTAATTTGATTAGATTCTATATGTGTTGCTGAAAAGTTATTTCTGATCCTGAGCTGCACAGCATGAGAAATATGAAGCACTGAATTCACCACAAAGCAATGTGCTTTCTTAAAAAACTTTAGTCCATTTCAGTAACGTTTTAGAAGTTTTAGACTACCAGTAGGTCACTCTTCCAAACTCCTGATGAGGCAAAAAGTCCTGCAGAAATACGGGAAAATGAAAAATCTGAATGCCTGTCTTCTGTCATGAGAGAAAAAAATCCTAATCTGAACACACTGCAAATCCAGAGAATTCAAGGTCATTTTTAGTGTTTTGTTTTCTTGGGGGGGTTGGAGATAGGAGTTTTGCTGATTTATACTAAGCTAGCATCTTGCCTTGAAAATTTAAAGCTAAGAAAAGAAAGATCTTGTACAGTAGAAGACTTTTGCTACCCTGTGCATCTAAAGTTGAGTACAATTTCCCAGCTCCAGTCAAAGCCATTGTAAACCATTATGGTTTGCTCAGTCCCTATCCTAGTTGAGGTTGTAACTCTCCTTTTGTGAACTGAAGGAACCCATAGCACATGGCTTGTTTCCTTTAAGCTCTGAGAAGACATTCCAGAAAGCACATAAAACAAGATTTGCAATCTCCAAACTGTTATTTGGGTCTGTTTAACAGAAGGGCTGAACTATAGTCATTGGAAAGATCCATGGATATTTACCAAACTGGTTAAAATGCTTGGAAAAACAAAGATTGCCTCAGGTTCTAGATCTTAATGGATTACATATATGCATTACATTACAATGAATGAGTAGTCGTTGAAATTTAGGCGCACATGTGAGAATACTGCTGCAATGGCCCTTGTGGAGATGAAGGATTGATGCTGGTCTTCAGCTGAAGATTAGGCATCTGTGGAGAGTTTTCTTATTTTCTGAAGGAAAGAAACCACACACAGTTTTTTCTTAGATTGAACTGACAGAAGTGCTTGAGATAATCATAATCTCTTTTGTAATAGATACGACTGGAAACTGAGGACTAGACTGGTAAAAATCATTCTGCACTCAGTTAATTCCTAGTTATTTTCCTTCAAGTAATTTGCCTCTCTCAAATTGCTGGGAGTTGGAGAGAGAGTATGAGGCTAAAGAAGCCAGGTGTGAAACTGCATTGTTACAGAAATAGACATGTCATGTATCTTTTATGACAAAATCCTCTTCAGAAGAAAATTTCCCCTTGCAAAGATTGGAATATGCCACTTACCTGAAAGTTACAAAAGCAACTTCCTTCTGGCAAGGTATCTTAATACACAAACAGTGGGACCAGGGAGCTCAGTGACTCATAGACAATGATGCCTCCACTTGGAAATACAGCTTTCTTCTTCTGTTTGCTTTCCCAGAACTCCTGTAATATTGCTATGACATTCACTGTCAAAGACGTAAAAATGCTGAATGTAAGATACTGTCTAGTCCGTGATCTTGGCTTGGTGTTTTCTGTATTGAAGAAGAAATGTAGACATATGAGCTTCATACTTTATGTATCTTCACCAGTTTAAAAAGTTCTGTGATTGTCCCTGGTATGAAAAAGTGATCATATTGCAGAAACATAGGCTGAGGAATTAATTAATTCTGGGTCAGCAGTGTCATTCTTTTAACTTTAAGGAAAGGAGCAGCTCACTTCCAAGCAAGTCAGAATGTTATATTCTAATTTTACCCATTCTCAAGAAAATCATGCTCACCCAGAGAAAGCAGCTTTTAATGCAAAACTTTATGAAGTGGCCTTGCTAAATGTGTTGTGTATTATGACGGTAATATTTATAGGCTAATCTGAAAACAGAAATATGGAAGTTGGAAATTCAGCTGACAGCATGGTTATTGATGTGGTGCTCCAAAGTTTTGGATTCTGCGGTGGACTTTTTTCAAAGACTTTTGCTTTGGATTCAAACAGGGTTTTGTAGCACCTTTTACAAAGCCAGCTGTGCTGTAGCTCAGAGAGAAGTTCCTTTTCTAAAAGATGACTACAGAAGGAAGAGCACAATACACAGGTTCTTTTTAGCTTTGTCAAAGCTCCCACCAACATTTGTTTTAGGCCTTGCCAGAAAAGCCAGTCTACTCAAAAGAACAGTTATGTAGGATGTTTGTCATAAGAATACATGCTGTTGTTGGCAGTAATTCCTCACATAAAAATTAAAAGGTTAAATTAGAAGGTAAGAACTGAAGTTCTTACTCTGACCTTCTAGTGGTCACCCAGTGTCCACCCATAGTGTCACCCAGGTGGTAGCTCACATACAGTCTAAGGATGGGGCATTACTCTATTTCCTGCAATGTGATCTCCATTAGTGTCTTCTGCTTCTTTACTCCACTAGTCTCATATGCAACAGCTTTTCTTGGGCATTTACGAGGGCAGGAGCAGAGAGTGTAACCATCACCAGCTTCCTTCTCCTTTGTGTGCTGAAACCACGAGGACATGCAAGAAGCACAGTCTTTGCTCTTGGGAATTGAGGAAAAGCAGTTGGATTACACTACTCTCTACCACAGATGCAGCGATAGTGTTGATGTCTGCTAATTCTGGCATTTTGAGTGTTTAAAGCTACAGAACTGTCATGGCACCTGAATATTGTTTCATCATAAAGACAATTAGCTGAATAAAAGTATTTGTAGCAAGAAACACCTTGGGATAATGATCTGTCAATGTGCATCTTGACTTTATGAAAAACTGAAATACAGAAAAACCAAAGACGCTGTCTTCTGCTTTTCTAAATTAATCCCGTCTTGACAATAAGACATATTTAGAAGTCTCTTTAGATCTTATTGTGGAGGGTTCTGTTCTAAACACTGTTGATCTCTAAAATTCAGTACTCAGTGATCCAGAGAAATTAAGTTGTTTTCCAGAATTGTTGACTCATTTTTACACTCAGTAATAAACTATAAGTAACATGATGGGAGAAAAATCGGACATTTACCTGGTTAAACTGCTAGCAGAACAGACCCCAAGAGGTAATCCACCTTGATCAAGAATGCTTCAGAAACTAGTCTCTCTGCATGTTTTATGAACCTTCTGTTCCACAGAATATTCACATAATGTTTTGCTGATTAAGGATACTGATTAAACTCAGACACCAGAGTGAAAAGAGTAGGCATATTTTACTGGTGATAACTAAATAATGTAACAAAGTAATACAAAAAACATGTAGTAAGAAAAAAACCATGCACCTAAAGCAACAAATAGGAAAATACAGGGTAATGCATCAAATCATTACTACATGAGAGAGAGAACAGTGATTAAGAAAGACACATCACCACTTCCATACGTATCCAGATCTGCAGTCGCTGGGGAGCCCCAGTTACAGCGAGGATTTGGAGAGCCTGTCCTGGCAAGTGGGAAGTCTTATGCGATGCCTCCATCCGTAGGTGAGGCATCCAAAGTTGCTGCAAGTGGGTCCAGCCTTATATACTAGAGATCAGCAAGCCAGAATAGCTGACACCTTTGTTTTGAATGGAAAATTTCTGGTTTCATTCTCCTGTTGGATTCCACCCAAAACCTGGCCACGGCTCAGCGGGGGAAACCAAGGGAGTTTCTGACAAGGCCAAACACTTGGGTTCTCAGCCTTGAACAAGGCTGAACAAGGGAAGTTGGATACATTCTCTCAGCCTTTCATCTTCCCTACTGATTATATTCTGTCTAAGCTGTATCTTTCACGGGTGAGCTTACATATTTTGTTAATGACTACATGCTAAGTTAGCAGCTTTGGCTTGGGGCCTGTTGTTCAGGCTCCAGTATTTCAATGTTTTAGCACTTTTTACACCAGCATAAGTAGGTTGTTATAACTTAATACAATACTTACTAGCACAATGGTTATCAGTTATAAAATATACAGGATTCATCTATAGGTCAACTCTGGCTTGGGCCTGTTGTCCAAGCCTTAGCACTTCACATATGTATTAGGTAACAATCTAGTTTAAAACGCATTAAGTGAAAGCTGATAGTAATTCAGCATTTGGACCGCCTGCCTTTCTCACTTGACTGAAAGTTTCCACTCCAGTTCCAGTTTTCTGCAAACTAATAGTCACAAGACATTTTAAGCATGCTAGAGAAGTACCTCTTTTACTGTCATCCACCAACAAAAATGAGGTAGTGTTTCCACTTCTGTTGAAATCCCGAAACATGCTGTCACAACCTCTACAGATAAAGAAATATTTAACCAGGGGACAAATAATCAGTGAGTAGCTGTTACAGGTTAAACTAATATGACTAACACTTAAGCAGTAGTTGAGCAGCAATACTGGTTGTCTGACAAAGGAAGTTCATATACATAGCAAACTATGCAGTGATCCAACACTGCAGCTGGATATCTCTGTAATTAAGTGCCTGGTTTTGTACAGAAGTGGATAAGGAGCAGTCATAAAACTTGCTTTAGCTTTGGTGATGTCATTATCTGTCTGGGAAATACGTGATGATGTGTGTGTGGTGGTAACATCTCAAATTACCACTACAGTTTTTGCTGTGATTTTTCAACCCTAGACAAAGTTAGCACATCAAAACACTGATGTACACAAAGCTGTATCAGGTTAACTGTGAGATGTGGCCACAGTATCATTTTTAGTTATAGTTTTTTGTGAGACTGCTTTATGATTTGAACCAGTGTATTTATTGTAAGTTTAAAACAGCACAGCAATTTCAAATAGACAACTAAATGAATCTCAGCATAGGGTCCCATTTTCCACAAACTCTCTGCTGTGAGTCCTTCCCATGGGCTGCAGCTCTTCATGAACTGCTCCAGTGTGGGTCCCTGCTGCAGGCTCCAGTCATCCCAGCAACAGATTGCTCCAGTACAGGCTTCCCTCAGAGTCCCAGACTTTGGGTGCAGCCACCTGCTCCAGTGTGGGGTCCTCCATGGGCTGCAAGTGGGCATCTGCTCCACCGTGGACCTTCACAGCCTCCAAGGGGACAGCCTGCTGTCTCACCATGGGCTGCAGGTGAATCTCTGTTCTGGTGCACCTCCTCCCCACCGCCACTTTCTTCAACAGACCTTGGTTCAGTGTTTGCATAGGTATTTCCCTCACAACTCCTGCTCCTCTTGGGGTCCCCTTCTTAAATATGTTATCATAGAGGCACAGTCACCATCGCTAATTGGTTCAGCCTTGGCCAGAGGCTGGTCTGACTTGGAGCCAGGGGAGCTTCTAGAAGCCTCTCACGTGAGCCACCAATGTAGTCCCCTCCCCCGCCACCAAAACCCCACCACACATACACCCAACACATCTATTTAAGGTGACCCAAACCAGCCAAGGGGATATTCGACACCATGCTGATGTCATGCTCACTATATAACTGGAGGAGCTGGCCAGTGTGCAAGTGGTGATTGTGACTCTGAAAGAGGCTGAGCATGGGATACAGGGTGGTGAAGAACTGCATTGTGCATCACTTGCTTTATATATTCATTTTATGAGTATTGTTATAATTTCCTTCTCTTTTTGTGCTGTTCTATTAAACTATCCTTATCTCAACCCACGAGGTTTTACCTTTGTTTTTATTTCAATTCTCCTCCCCATCCAATTGGGGAGGTAGGAGTAGAGTGAGCGGCTGCATGGTGCTTTGTTGTCAGCTGGGCCTAAACCACGACACCATGATATGTGGGTCACATTCAACTCCATTTGTTTCAAGGGATGCATCAGAGCAGTTTATTATGCAGCACTCACTGAAAAGCACTTCAGAACTAATGTTAAATTAGGGACAGGTACATACAGCTTGTATGATGAGAAAACTATATATACAGAGTAACTAAGTGAATAGTTTTGACATACTTTTTTAAAAAAAGTGCATTTATGCTCAAGTCTGATTGATAAAAAATAAAAAAAGCACCACCAACCCCCTCATATTGCATTACTTGTGGGAAAACACTGTATGCTTTAAAAGCTCCATACTACATTGCATCTGTAGTTTGCCTAATTGCATAGGCATTAAATTTTGATACTTCGGAGTTTTACAGAAACATTGGCTAAAAAGTAGACAGGACAAACTACCAGAAAAAAAAAAGGAAGTGATATAAAATTTTCCAAGGCTGTCAAGTAGAGAAAGTTTTTACCACAAGATGAATGTTACTAAGAATGTAATTAAGTATCCTAAGAAAAAGTTCTGAATCAATTTTCTGAAATGCAAGTTTATAAAATAACCAGTGATACTACCTGAGAGATGTGATATGGAGTTAAAGTAGTATTATAATTTGTGATATGCATGCAAATACAAGCTGATTAATTACTTCTGTGTCTTAATATCTTGACTATATGAGACATTTGGATTAAATAAAGCAATTGTATTGCTAGGGAAGTCAGATAGTTATCTTCAGTACTTACTGGTCTAAATACTAGGGCATCATCTTTATGAGGAAGAATTTAGGCAATTACAAGTTGCAAAGACTCCAAGGTTCTGTTAATCTCGGGTCTGCTTTTCCAGAAAGCATCCAGAAACTATCCTCATACCTGAACTAGTTGAATCCTGTACTGAATTTCTGAAGTTTATTGATGCACTTCATTCCTAAAGAATCTCCCCACATTTGTCAATCGAGTCTCTAACTCCAAAATCTTTCAAAGGGTTCACCTCCCTGGATTGCTTATCTTTGCTGTACACTTAGCGAATTAGCTGTAAAGGCAAATGGCCAGGCTCATTCCTATTGCTTCCTTCTATTACACACACTCACCTACAGGCTACAGAGAGAAAGTGAAAGAGTTGTTTCATCAGATATTGATGACACCCTGAAGCAAAGATCATTCTGGTTTCTGCCAAATGAATAAGGACTTCCTTGCTCCCCAGGATTCTCAAATTCTAGGGAGAGACTGAAAATATAAGGAAAAAAGATGTAAAGTTGTTCCAAACTCATTAACATGAAAGTAGCATGTGGACTCTTATTTAGTGAATTAACTAAAAAATATGCTTTTCTTTCTCTTTCAGTTGCATAACAGGAACACAACTTTGATATTAATGGCAAGTGGAAAATGAAAAAGAAAGCAGAATTAAACTTGTGATGTATTAGGTTAACCCAATTTGAATCTAATGTGTGGACATTCAAGCAGAGTGAGAACTCTGAAGTTCACTCCATGTGTATATGTGATTGTGAGCTTTAACAACTTTAGATACTTCAGGAATTCTGCTGCTGTGGAAAAAACAGGCGTAATAAAGATATACTAAGCTGTAACTTTGAAGAGCAGTTCCTCCCTCGCTAACTCCAGGCTCAGAAGAGTCTTGTCTGGCAGAGTAAATAAAAATGATAACTTACTGCCATCCATTAGAATACCTTTAAAAGAGTCAATGGATGTTTTAAAGGACTATTTTGAAAATAAACCAGCAAAGATTTACATCATCCTTTATTTTCTCATGATGCTGAATCAAATGGACCACCTTTGTATAATTTTGGAACTGATTAGCAAGACAGACTTAAGGTTGCACACCAAAAAGAAGCCGTTTACTGTGAGAAGCCCTAAATTAGAAGCCCAAAAGTGCATGCACATCTTAGCCAAGAACAGTAACTCACATCTTGTTAAGCTGTCACTGAAACTGTCTCTTAACAGGTAAGAGCCTACAAACATAAAAAGATTTATATTCCACTATATAAAAGGATTATTGGTTATTACCATAGTTCTTTCAACTGTACACATTATGAATTTTCTCATGTTCTATGGGAGCTTTAATAAATTACCCCCAAAAACTAGCTGCATCCAAGCTTGACTTAATGTTGTGCATATTTTCTCGGCGTTGTTTGGTATAAATATTTGCCTCTCCTTTTTGCAGCCGCTGCCTCAGAGTGGACTTCTGATGTTTGGTCAGTTGACGTTTTATCTTCTGTTTCACCACTTCCTACAAATAAACAAACAATTTGTATCAGAACTTTCTGAATATCATTCAGTACTAAGACATGGCATAACAATAGTGCATTTTCAATACCAAGATGAACATGCATGATCTTAACTGGAAGATCTCTGTCCACTGAAAAGATCTACATAACAGTTAACATGATCAAGCCCAGGTCTGTGCTGTGTTACACTAAGCTGCATGTATAGGGTTGTATTCAGGCCTGTGTTGTGCTGCACAGATCTGTTGGCAGTAGTATGAACTAAGCCAGCTCCTGCTCAGTACTGGCAATTAGGCCTCCTGTGCAGCCCTGCCTTTATCTAAAAGTGCATCAAGAAGTTCTCATGTGAATATCAGTTCAGTTTGACTGTAGGAAATATGAACAGCACTGTTCCTTGTAAGAAAATCATAAAATAGCTCAAATCATAGAAAAAGAGAGATTCTCTGCTATGAACAAGGTTTGCATGGCATGCTGCATTTGTGTTGGAGCTACACCCTCAGGGCTCCCTGCATCTAAAGGGGTGTGGGATTATCTATGTTATTCTTTTCTGATAGTCTTAGCTCTAATAAACAGCATTTTAAATCATACCTTAGAGAGTTTAAGTGTCTTTCTTATAGGGATCATGAAGGACTAGCACCTCTTGGTGCATTCTACAAACATGTAAAAGCTGATAATATTCTATGGCTGAAGGTTAAATAAATGTCTTTTAAGTTTAAAAAAAAAAAAAAAAAAGGACCAACAGAACATTTCACATCCTGCAGTAATCATTTGGTTTGTGCCTATTTTTTTTGCGCCCTGTTTTTTTCTCTGGCTTACAAAGATCTGAATATGATTCTAATGGAAAACAACAACTCTTTACCACAAGTGTGGCTAAAAAAGACAGGCAGTCAGGAGTAATTTACAATTCCTCCTCCAGTCTTCCCTGGTTGTGAGGCGCTTTTCTATTAAGATTCACAAGGTCAGGACTGTCTCATGCCTCTACAGCAGAAGTACTGAAACAGCAACTGTGACTGTTATTTTCCACAAAACTGCAGTAGTTTTACAAAATTTCACCTCTTATTTACACCTATGTTTTCATTCTGAATTCTGCTCTCCATTATGATGACAATGGTTATCCATAATAAAAATGAAGCTATGATTTAGTAGATTGTGGCTTTAATTTTGTCATTTGGAAAACTACCCCAGCTCAAGCTGCTGCACTGATAGTGAGTGTACACTTGTTTAACTTGTCTTGGAAGAAAAAGAGAAATCAAATTATTTTCATCTAATTATTTTACCATGATGGAATCATATCTTCTGGAAATTCCAAAGGACTGTCTTACTTTTAATTAATAATTAAAAAAAAATCATATCAAGGAATAAATCTGCCCTTAATAAAAGATCTAATGTTCAAATAACTGGAGAAGAAGAAAAATACCCATCTCATTACATTTCCTTTATACGTACTCCAATTTTAGTTGCCTTTTGTGCTTCACTGATTGTACTGTCAAATCAATTTCACTGTAGCATACCAGTAGTAAATTGGTAGGGAGTAAATCAGGAACCAGAAGGCATAATTTTGGCAAGTTATGCTCTTTAAGAATTGCTGTGACTAATACAACTTAAGTAAAAAAATACAAGGTAGTCCGTGAATCCAGTTATTCCATCCTAATATCAGCAGCAATTAGGGAACCACCTGAACAGCAGTTTCCTAAGTTATGCCACAGGCAGGCTGTCAAAATGTGGATAAAAACAGTTGCATGTGATGTGTCCTTCTTTCCTTGGGTACTTAGTAGCAGTCAGTATTTAACCATGACCTCTTTGGAAATAAAAACCTGTAGATTCTCTTTAAAAATATTCCTGAAGAAAAACTGATCAGAACTGATTTACAATAAAGCATCTGTCATTCTGTGGTTTCTATAGGCAGAACCCTGAAAGTCTTCTCTAGTTCTCCCACTCTGGTCCAGGACAGATGATGTTTATACAAAACTTGCTAGAAGAAATTTTGCAAGATGGATACCAGAAGTCTTTAACATGCAATCATTACATAAACTCACTAAATTCTGTTGCTCAATCACAGTACATGGTGGAAAGACTCACTAGTCTTTCTACCATCATAACCTAAATGTAAGCAAATAGTGAGAAACACTTCAGAGTAAATAGATTTATATTATTTACATTTTTGATGCCTCACATTGCTTCCTCTAAATAAACTACATCAGTGCATATAAAGATTTGTACAAGCACAGAAAGATACCTTATTTCTTGTGGAATAGCTGATTTTCCAAAATTCATAATATTTTCTCTTTTTGGCATAGTCTTCAAGTTATGACTGTACCTACTGTCATTACTGCCATTGTTTATATATGCCTGTATGAATTTGTTCGTGCAATTAATTTAAAAATATGCTTATGTTTTAATATGTTTTCTCCAACAAACAGAAAGCAAGCTGCATAAACAACAGATAAATGCTAGCAGCAACAGCAGGCATCAGCTCTAAGCAGCCTAGTGGATCTTACTGCAGTGCTATTATTTCACATTTTTAGTTTTGTAATTATTTTCTTATGTTACAAATAGCTCATTATACATATAATTTCTTTAGCTCTAACACTCAGAAGTTGAAAGAGGATTCAGCAATGGGCAGAAATATTTTACTCATCATAAAAGAATGTAAGTGAAAGCATTATGCAAGGTAAAGTGGTCCAGGATAGTTTTTTATGTGGCTGAATCTTGAAAGTGAATGAAAGGGCTCAAACAAATGAATTTCTGACAATTATTAAGACTAAACTGTGATGTATGAAAGCTTTGCTTGTGCTTTGCTTTGCTTGTTTCAAAGCTTTGCTTGTGTTTTGCTTCATTTGTTTCTCAAGGACTCCTGACTTCTCAACTGTTTCCTTAGGTCTCTTTGTCTGTTTAGGTAAGATTGAAATGCTCATTAGGCTCCCTACATAAATCACTGATAGCAGACTCAAGGCCTTCAGTGGACACTTGGGCAACTCCTAGAATGAGATAAGGGGGGCTCAAACAAAGAGACACAGAGACCCTATTACAGGGAAAATGATTCTGCTGATTTAGGAGGGAGACACCTGGACTTCACAGTGCATGCTCTGGAAAGAGGGTCAACTAGTGAACACTCTGAAGAAGACTACTTAATTCTTCCCTCAACCACTGACGATCCTCACCCTATTTTCACTACGCATGCTTGGACTATGTAAATGAATTCTGGGAACTCATTATCATAAGACACCCCTTTCTAGGAAATCTAATGAGTATATATGATTTGTGTGTATGTAAACAGATGTCCCTTGCTAATTCTTGGGAGCCGTTATGGTGGAGAATCCCCAGGGTGACTCCAGCGCTGCTAATAAAATAAAAAATTAACTGCTTAACAGTTATATTGGATTCTGACTGTTGAGTCCATTTCTTTGTTTCAATCTCTTGAAAGCTTTTCTGATAAAGTGGTTTTATCTTTCTTTTAGAACAGAAAGTTAGGTATGTACATGACATTTACATGTTTTTAATGCTTTTTATGCATCTGCCTACAGAATAAACATACATCCTCTAAATACTCAAAAAGTTTTCTATAGCTACAGAATGACCACTGCTACCATCAAGTGGTGTACAGGAGTACAATTTCAAATCATTTCCTCTATAGGACTTCATAGCACTAATATTTTTTTTTTTTAATTCTGTACACTTAAATTAGCAAACTTAAAAAGAAAGGGGGAAAAAAACAATGTGAAAAAAAAACAAAAAAGATTGAAAAGATTGCATGGAGCAAAAGCTAGGGAATTCCTGGCAGGTCTTCCTGGTTCTTCTTTACTTCATCCCATAGTTTTAACCTAATCCTTTGTCTCCTGTAGGAAGATACAATACCATTCTGTAGAGTAAGAACTGTGATGCAAAGATCAAAGCTGTTTTTTCTTTCCTTGCGTGAAGTCCTGTAAAAAATGTCTTAGACAAGATGCAAACGTGTTGTTTCTTAACATTTATTTACACATGTAACTTTATTGATCATTGCTGTATCTTTAAAATACTTATCTTAAAAAAAAAAATTCAAACATGAAAGAGTAAAGCAGCCAAATATTCTATGAATATTATAGTCACTGACAAGTACCTTGCGTAAAACAAAACTGCTTCACAGAGTAACACATCACTTAATAGGACAATAGGAAAGCCTTTGTTAGAAAACATCTGAAGCAGTAGAGTAGCAGACTGAAAAGACTGTAAATCAAGAAGAACAAGTCTAACTAAAAAAAAAAAAAAAAATTTCTTGCCAGCACTAGAGATTTCAGATACAGTACTTCTAGTACTAAAACTCTAATTAAGCAATAGAAATGCTCTGAAAAGACACAAATTGAAAACATACATTAGTTACTTGTAAGTAAGTACCTGTTGTGGAAGAACTGAAACTACACTAACATGTTCCCCAAACTAGGTTTTTCAGATCTTCTGCTCCTAACTGCAAATGAAAATGAGACTGAACATAGGTACCCATATTTACAATGACAAGTATGTAGTCTGACCTATTTAAAAAACTATCTCATAGATCAGCTGTCAACTAAAAGAAGTTTCTTCCTGTCTTGTACGAGAATACTTTATAACTAATAAAGAACACTGGACTTTCTTCAAAACAAAAATGCACTTTTAAAAAATGTGACAGAGTAGCCATGCTGACTAGTGCATAGTCTGAGGTTGAAGAAAAAGACATTAAATTCTACTGTAAATGTTCTGATTTATATAATACAAAGTCAAATAAATTCATATTGCCACATAAATCACTACCGAAGTGAGTTCATATAAATGTTTCAGAAGAGAGTGTGAAGAAATCTCTAAGACGACAGGTGAAAAAGGACAAATTAAATCATCACTCAAGCATCCACTTTTAAAATAAAAAAAATACTAATTGTGGCTAGCAACAGAAATTAATGAACTGATTATATGTTAGTGCATCAACATATGTTAGCCTGTTATTGGCTAAATGAGAGTTGTTAATGCTGATGTACAACTTTGGTGAAAGACCAAAGAAAGTAAAGTGCTGGAAATAATTCCCTGTAAACAATTATCAGTTCTATTTTTCTGTGGGCATGGAAATGCAAACCAGAGAGGTACATAGGAACAGTCTTTTCAAAGATAATGAATGCTCAAGAACATTTTTACAAATAGGTACTAAAAGCTATGTGTAATTTAATATGGTCTGAGAGTAACCTAGATAATAACACAATAATTAATATTTACCGCTGGAATGGTTGAACAGCTCCCAACACTTTGGACTGATGTCACACTTGTTTTGTGCTCAGCAATATGAACGATACTCTCTTCATTTCTAAAATACATAAATCAATGTTTTACTTCACTAGTAAGATAAATATCCTTTGTCTTTATAAGCACCATGCTTTAGTCTTAACTTTGAGATATGATCTGAACACTCCGAACAGAACATGCAAGTACTACAAAACATTTCTATTTTAAATATTAACACTGGTTGTTCAAACCAGGCATGTTATGAAAGGATGAATTTGTTGTACAATAGCCAAATGTATACCAAACACATGAAAAAAAGCTTCAGAACACTAAAAAAATAATTCAGATTCTGCATAATGTTTTGACAAGTCATTTCACTAGAAAGCAAAAGCAGATGACAGGGAGTATGAACTTGGTATATGCATCCAGGTAAATGATAGGCTGGCTAACCCAAGGGTTAGAATTTTATGTACAAGGGGGCTGGCCTGAAGGTAAGCACGAATATCTAAGTATGTCAGGAAAGGAATTAAAAGCTATAACAGCATACAGTACAATATATTTCAATAATACATGCTAAGGAGCTTGCCCTTGGTAACTTCAGCTGCCTGAGCAGCAGAATAATTTAGCTTTGAGACAGAGCATTCAAATTACAAATTTACTCATAAAAGTTATTTAGAAGCAGTATTTTAATATCAAGAACTCTTTCACTACCTGTATTAACTGAAATAATATAAGAGGGAAAAAAAAATCCACCACAGAAAATAGGTTTATCTATGAATTGAATTCAAGTTCTCTCATTAGATAGTACTACACAGCTGGACAACTGATCTGTCACACATTACATATGAAGCATTATATATGTAGTACCAATCAACAGGTTACTATTACGAGACCAATAGGAAAGATATTCACTGCAATATTTTAAAAATAAATTGAATTTTCAGTCTTCAATTTAAACAAGGGTAGCTGAAGAGCAGTCCTTTTTGAGCTATTTAAAAGATTTATATTTACTGGGGGGAGGGAAGGAACCACACACCTAGATAATAAATACGAATCTTTACCTGTAATGCCTGAATTTCTCATTTAAAGTTGACAAGTCAACCAGATCAGGGCATTTGTCTTCATTCTCCTTATCATTACGGCACCCTCCTTGACCTGTCTGATTTTTAACTTCAGTGGCATTTTCAGTTATGCTTTTGCCCTTAAAAAACACAACCGCAGAACTCTCTGCATCTTCACTGGACTTCCAAAGCGTAGCTTTCCCTTCAACTTCTTCTAAGGCTGAACTCAACTTTAACATATTCAGTGAGTTTCCACTACTTTCAGTGGTATCAGCCTCTTCATCGCTGCACATAAAGTTGTTAGAGGTTCTGCTTTCAGAGAAATCACCCACTTCATACATGAGGTCTGTGTTGTTTTCTTTATCTTTGTTGAAGAACTTGAGCTTATTCTCAGCATCTTCTACAAATTCTGATAACTCTGTTTTACTATCATCCTCATCAGAATCTGGTGGGTAAAGCAGGTCACCATCTTCCTGCATTTCCTTTGTATAGCCGCTGGCAGCAACCTCTCTGTCAAGAGAACACTCTCTCCTGTGAAAAGAAGTATGTTTTCTTGTAATATGCTAAATCAAGATACCAATGTACTACATTTTGGAGTAAAAATATGAAATCAAGCAGGACTATATTTATCCATAGTATTAACAAAGAGGACACACTCTGCTGAAACACACAGAACACCACATGACAGTGCTGAGCTTTAGGTAAAGCATTAACAGAATGTGACCTGAGAAAAGCAAACTTCTAGAGATGATAATTCAATCTCCATAACCAGCATTTGTTTATTTATAGGAAACTATTTTATTTTAGCAGAAATATAATTTGTCTTTAAGTTCAAATTACATTTAAGCAAACAGAAGAATAAAGGGTACACTGAGACACAGAGAGTGATTCAAGTGTGGTACCCCTTTGGAAAAGCACTCAGAATGAAATAAAACCTTTTAATTGCAATAGCTTCAATCTTAAAATAAGTGAAAAATTACTTTTCAAAAGCGACAACAGACTTTAGGAAGAAAACTTTGAACATCATTACGTTTGAAGAGGCAGTCACCATAGTTACTAGCATTTAAAAAATAAATTTAAAATTGAAACCGAAATTAATCCTCAATATATTAAAACTGTCAAAATAGGCTTTGAGAAGTGGAAGAAACTAATTCTGCATCACTGTTAACATTTCCTAGATATTTACCATTTGGATCAAGCTTTTCAGATATCTCTTTCTTAGCTGCAAGAGGAAAGACAAAGGAGGCAGCAGTGGATTCTAAAGCACACTTTAGTTTTTGGAAACCACTTACAGTAACTTTGGTTGAAGGAATGACAAAAATATAATTTAGAATTGGGTTGCTGGGCCTATTTTTTTTTATTTTGCCTACAGGCATCTCTCACAGGCACTCATTTTGCTGACAAAACCAACATAAATATCACAAATAGGAGAACTCAAATTCATCTAGCAGTTTCTACCTGATGTCTTTGAATGCTGGGAAGAGCTCACTCTCATAGTTGAAGCGTTTCTTAAAAAACTCCTTAATACAGTTAACATCTCTGTCAAAATACCTGAAAAAAATTACAAATTGTACAAAGACAAAATCAAGGTAATGAAGTCTACCGCAATGGCCTATGTTTCTTATCTTTCACTGATTTTATTTGAAAAGTACTTCTATTAGTGATCCCAAGACAAGAGGCTAGGGAGACAAACTGCATGCAGTTTATTTCATTAACTGGAATGACTCAGTTAAGTATTTCTTAACTGAACAATATCATTCTCTCTGAGAAGCAATTATTTACATATTTATCCTAAAGAGACATTTCTATTCATTCATAAATTAAACTATGTTTGGAATGGTTTTTGTAGGGCACAACAATGGTAGCAAAAGAATCGGTAACAGGCTTATGGAAACAAGTCACCAGCGCTTACCGGATTTACTTTGAAAACATCTTTAAATTTGAACCTACCATTCAGCATTGGCATGTGATGTTGATATCATCTGAGGGAAATCAATCACAGTGACATGGTCATCATTATCCAGTATGAGATTAAATTCATTGAAATCACCATGAATCAAACCATGATTTGCAAGTTTTACAATCAGATCCATTAATTCACTGTAGAGAGAGGCAGGATCTTCCATTTGGCGCACCTGGCACCTGAAAGTTAAACAATATAAAATATTCTGAACCTTGAAAGACTTAATTTAAAAATATAGACAAAGAATATGAAACACATCTGACAGAATGTCAGGGTAATTCAAGTCAAAAGGGCCTTCAGGTCTCTAATCCAATACTCCCCTCAAATCAGAATCAACTCTGAGATCAGACCAGACTGCTCAGGGCTTTGTCTAGTTGGGACCTGAAAAATTCCAAGGATGAAGAGAGACTGCAAACTCCCCTAGAACCCTGTGCTGCTACCTCACTGTCCTCAATGGGAGAAAACATCTCCTTATACCCAGGCTAAATCTCATTTCAGCTTATGCTCACTGTCTCCCATCAGGCACCACTGTCATAATGCATTATTTAAATAATGGATTAATAATTTTTATGTCTCTCCTGTTTTAAGTAATCTAGTAGGAACTAGGTCTTCCTGTATTCAAATTCAAATGCCCCATGACATATTTTCTAGACCAGTTTAGGGAAAAAAGAAAAGAAAAAAACTTCAAGCATTCCTGAACATATACCTGAGAAAGCTAAGTGCCTTAAGTGACAAAATACAAATCATCTGGTCTTTAGAAACAAACCAAGGGAAAAGGCAGTTATCTTATTGTACCATAAACCGTCAAGAAGTGGTCAGCATTTACAGCTATTGTGTTAAATATTTTGGTCCAAATGCAACATTATAGTATTATGAGAATGGATCATTTATACAATAAAGAAGAACCAATGGAGGTCTAGCAGCTCTGTAAAAGGCTCCTGTTGAACACTTTCATATTTGTACCAAAATTAATCAGTGATGTTTCTCATAGCCACAGATCTGAATCATAAAATGTCCCACTTGATCTCTGAATCTGGAAGTCATGTTAACTGGTATCTTCTGAGACAGGAATCTCAGGTTCCAGTGACCAGGGGGAAGGGTTGGAGAAAGGAAGATGAGTTCAGGGAAAACTTAAACAAACTGCATATACATAAGTCCATGGACCCTGATGGGATGTACCCCTGAGCGCTGAGGAATTTGGCAGGTGTCACCACAAGGCCACTCTTGATAACTGTTGATCAATCATGGTGACTGAAAGAAGTACCTGGAGACTGGAGAAAGGCAAACACCACTCCCATCTTCAAGGAGGACAAGAAGAAGGACCCAGGGAACTACAGGCTGGTCAGCCTCACCTTGAGCCCTGGGAAGGTGATGGAGCTGCTAGTCCTGGAAACCACTGTCATGCACATTAAGGACAAGAAAATCATCCAGAGCAGTCAACTTCAAAGGGCAAACTTCTGTGATGAAGTGACTCGCTTGCCAGATGCGGGGACAGCAGTGAATATTATCTGCCTGGACTTCAGTAAGGCTTTGACACTGTCTCCCTTTAGACTCTCACAAAAAAGCTATTGACGAATTGTCTGGATGAGCAGACAGTGAGGTGGATCGAAAACTGTCTGAACAGCTGGGCACAAAGTCTAGTTGGAGGCCAGTGACTAGCAGTGTATCTCAGCAGTCAAAAGTGTTTCCAGTTCTGTTTAACATCTTCATTAATGAGCTGGATGATGGGGCAGAGTTTGCAGACAACACCGAACTGGGAGTGCCTGATACATCAGAGGGTCATGGTGCAATCCAGAGGGACTTCAACAGCCTGGAGAAATGAGCCAGCATGAACCTCATGAAGTTCAATGACTGCTGCAAAGTCCTGAATATGGGGAGGAACAATCTCATGCACCAGTACACACTGGGTGTCACTCAGCTGGAAAGCAGTCTGGCAGAAAAGGACCTGGGGGTTCTCGTAGACACCAGGTTGAATATAAGCCAGCAACGTGCCCTTTCTGCAAAGGTGGTTAATGGTATTCTCAGCTGCAGTAGACAAAGCACTGCCAGTAGGCTGAGGGAAGTGACATGCAATACTGCTGAGTGCTCACCTGGAATACTGCGTCCAGTTCTGGCCTGTCCAGTATAAGAGAGACATGGACATATGGGATAGAGTCCAGCAACAGGCTACAAAGATAATGAAGAGGCTGGAGCATCTCTCCTATGTGAAAAGGCTAAGAGCTGAGGCTGTTCAGCCTCAAGAAGACAACACTCAGGGGGATCTCATCGATGTATAAATACCTGAAGGGAAAGTGCAAAGAGGACAGAGTCAGGCTTATTTCAGTGAGCCCAGTGACAAGACAAGAGCCAATGGGCACAAACTGAAACACAAGAAGGGCCTGTCTGAACATTGCAAACACCTTCTCCACTATAAGAGTGACCAAGCAGTGGCACAGGTTGCCAAAGAAGTTGTAGAATCTGCCTTGTTAAAGATATTAAAAAATCACCTAGACACAGTCCTGGACAACCATCTCAGGGTGGCCTTGCTCAAGCAGGAAGGTTGGATCAGATGACCTCTGAAGATTCCTTCCAACTTCAACCATTCTTTGAGATGTGAAATAAAGTAGGTAGGCTAGGAAGAACTAAGTCCAATTTGGCAGGAACTATGGGTAACCCTGTACTTGTCAAAAAGAGCGTAACAATTTTTTACCATAAGTCACCAACTCCACCCCAGCTTTTCAACTCAGGCAATGGACAATAGAAGAACTGGCAACAGGTTCCAGGTGGCCCTCTAGCAGTGTGTTTGGACCAAAAGACTGTCAGAGGTCCCTTCCAACCTCAACTATTTGAAGATTCTTTGATCTCTGCATATTTGAAATAATCCTACTACTTATCTCCTTCAAGTTAGAATCACAGAAAAGAGAGAGCATGTAAACTTCCACTGCAGATGTCCACATGGAACTTGAAGTATTCCACTACATGATGGATGTTGAATTATTTAACAAATGAAGGTGGGGAGACAGAATATAATGAATTCTCTTCTGTGTTACCCTTCAATTGTTATATTTTGGGATTAATTCCCTTTTGAATAAACTGCACACTCTAAATCTCCATTACAACAGCACAGACTGGTTTGTTCTAGAACTAGACAGTTTATATTTATGAATAAGCACCTAGGTTATTCTATATTATATGGAGTATATAGACCTTCTGCATTCTGCTCTGCAAACAAAACAAACCATCCCTTCACGTACAAACCTCGATGATATTTAATGCTTCTAGATGTTGAACTCAAGCAAAGTAATCCTCCTTGAAGAAGCAAAACCAGATTATACATGGTATTCTATGTAAACAGAGCTGAAGTTCTGAAACAGTAAATTATAATCTTACCTGAATTACCACAGCAAGGATCATGAACCGGAGCTCAGAACAAGAAGGATATTAGATTCAATATTGTATATATCCAATAACATACAGAATATGTGGTTTCTGTGTAGAAAACAGTTGCAGTACTAACATGTGTCATACTGCTCTTCTGATGTATTCCTTACTTAAAATATTAGTCTATTTCACCAGTTTCTTTGGACTAAGAGAAAAACAGTTTCTCTGAATAAAGAGATAGAAGCAAGAGTATAATTAAGTATAATGCTAGTGAGTGTGGGCTAGAAAGCATTATTCAGCATGGGGAAGTCAGAATTCACTCACGTGACAAGAAAAAACCCTAACCCTGTTACATTATTGGACCTAACATTGCTAAGATTTCTGTAACACAGAAAAGTCAAGCGTCAGTACTTACAAAGGATAGCCATCGATAAGTTCCATAACAACTGCATGCCTGTTGTAGTCTACAGGTTTTGGAACAGGAAAGTTTTGGTCATGTAGAGCCTTGAAAAAGACAACACATTGAAAAATTAAAATTAAATTTTAATTTAATATTTATCTTTTTAATATTTTAAATAATTTAATTTAATAAATAGTTAAGAAAACATTACATATATTGACAAACTCCCGTCTAAGATAAGCAATAAATATTACTGTAGAAGCAGCACACATTACTCAAATGCTAACTGGAAATACCGAATCACATGCTTAAGAAGGAAGACAGCATTAGAAGCCATTTGAACCTTCACTGCAAAGACAAATAAAATTTAGACACTATGTGCACTGATATATTGTCTACAGTTCAATTATCTTACATCTGGAATAAAAATGCAACAGAATGTAAAAAGTGACAGAATCGTATCTGGTCTGTTAGCCCAAGTAATCAATAGCACGTAACTGGGAACAGGGTTTCAGGCACTAGAAAAAAACACTAAGTTGCTGCCAATAAAGTTCTGCCTGACTAGTTAATCTATACTTAGTTGCTCTAAGACAGAAGTTCCATTTTTAAATATTAATAGCCAGCGTTACACCATGTGAAAGATTAACCAAAGGTAGGTCATATTTTGAAGCTCTTGTTTGCCTTTTCTAAAGCAAATTTAGTCATTCACTTGATCCACTCAACTTTTTTATGGGTTCATTCTCTTTTTACTCACTCTCTTATTACCAGTGAATTTTTCCAAGATAGAGTTCTAAGTTAAAGCAACATAAATACAGTTTTTGTTACTTAAATATTACACTATTACCACTTCTCAGCACACATTTAATTCTCCCAAAACTCTGTTTTCAGGGAAACTCACCCCCTCACTCATCAGTTGGACTAGCTGCACCAATACAGAGGTTCTAAATGATGGTAATAGTTCTTTCTCTCTCTGTGGAGGCCACTGGTAGAACTTACCAAGACTTTTTAAGAGAAACAAGAAAATAGTATTTAATATATATAGTACTGTTGAATAGCACAAAAGAAGAAGGGAAAACTAGCTTTTTTATAAATAACTAGCTTTCCACTATCAACTTTCAATCACTATGAAACATCTGCATTTTTTCAAAACAAGTTGAAAAGTCTGGAACTCTGAGAGCAGCAAGATATGCTTGGAAATTAAACCTTTTCCCACCATATAGAACTAAGTGTGCCTTTTCAGATCAGAACACAAGTCTGTCAGGACTGAAAGATTTCCCTTAGCAGCACAACTGAAAACATGGTAAATTAAAAAGTAATAAATGAATTTTTAAAAAATGACAGCTGAACAAACACAAATACAGAATTATTCTGACAGGTAACTGTAAATTTCCTTAATTTTTAAGCTGTTTTTGCAAGTTTATGCAATAAATTTTAAAGGAAAAACAGCAGAACTGGTGATATATACATTATCTATCCATAAATAACAACATTAATTTGAAATTCTCTCATGACACCTCCTTCTTTTCTGCATGACTTCCATAGCAAAGCTTCATTTTGTCAGTGGAAAGCATACAAAACATATAGCGTTGAAATTCTCTAAAACATATACTTTTAAGTGCACTGGGGGGGGGGGGCGGTAGGGGAACTGTAAATCCTACCAGTACTGCAAATACAAACTGATCAAAAGACAGTCTCAAAAGTACCTTCCAGTCTATTAAACCGTTGCTGATACTGGGTGAATGGCCACCTACCTTCATATAGGCAAACTCCTTCATTGCCGCTAGATGGGATAAATACAGCCATGACATTTTATGCCTATGCTTGTGGTAGTCACGTTTATTTTTCAGACTGCGAAAGGAAGTTCTTCCAAGCCTATGTAATTTCAATGCAAACTGTTGCTCCTCTTCATTTGCAACAATATAAATGTCTAGAAGACACATAATGGCATACATCTAAGAAAGAAACAATATCTAACAAGCTAATATCTGATAAAAAAGTACAGTGATAACTTTGTTACTTCACTTCTCACAAATGCTATTTCTGTCACAGTAAGTTCTACTACAGTTAGTAATGACAGCTAAATTTACATAGTGTACATTAGAGATTTGAACAAGAAGAAATTATTGTTAAAGAGATCGTGATACCCCTTTAGAAGAAATACTGGTGTGATCTGAAACACCTTTCGGAGTTGAAGATCCTAAGGTTCCTATATCCAGGTTAACATCCCCAGGCTATATGCCCAACAAAGAACAAATATAATACACCCTTGAGAAAAATCTAGGGCAGATACTGGTGTTCTTAATCACACTCTAGAAGAGCAGCCTTCTTAACTTATACTTCATTTCTACCACTTGGTCCTCAGTACTCCCCTTCTCATTCTTCAATTACACAAATTACATGCTGTGTCAAATTACAATCTACATGAACGTAAGAGAAACTAAGATAGTACTCCAATAGTTTTGAGCCTGTTTTCCTTTACTGACTTGTTTTTAAGTGAGATAAAAAAGATTACCTTTTCATTCAAATGCTTCAAAACTGTTCACAAAGCATTAGACAAACAGCATCTGTCTGCAAAGTACTGTTTTAAGCGACAATCTGAGTCAGTCAAAACGGTCTAAATAGACTAACACTCTTGTGAAGGAATATTCAAATGCAGCCGGAAGCCTCACATAGCATTTCAACAAGTGACCCATAAATCTTGGTGTCTGACAGATTGACTGATGTGACTATCCAAGTGAAAATTTACCTAGTTTCTAGCAAAACATCTGCAACGTTACAGCTGTGTTTGCTTAAAAAATTAAAAATGTGGTTTTTTTAATTACCTGATTCTTTGCCAACACCCATCTGGTTTCCAACAGAATTTATGATTTGTCGGGAAGACAGAGTTTTCAAAGCAAGGTAATCATATCCTGCATTAGTTAACCGATAACCCTGGACAGCTAGGTAAGAATAAAATACAAAACATCTCATTCCTCATTATGTATACATTACATTTAAAATAAGTTTCAATTTAGTATTGTTTCAGCTTACAGAACACAACAACCAAGTAACATGTCACCCATTGGCTAATATCAGCCCAATTTGACAGAATGGTAAAGATGTTTAAACTCCTACAAGTTTTAGGAAAATTGACAACTGGACACAAGACAGATACGTCTGCCTCTATACAGAGGCAATGGCAGTACTTTACATAAGCTGGGAAAAATCCAAGGAGCATTTTGGAAGATAAACATATAGGAAACACAGCAGGGACCTGGGATTGTTGTGATGATCTAGAGTAACAGCTAATCTCTGAAGAACTGGGACAAAAAGGATAGGAATTTCCTGTAGACTCCCACAGTATGTTTGCAAAACCAGATGCAACTAAAAGGCTGAAGGAAATGGGGAAAGACCTGCACAACTGCATGTCACACAACAGGGAATAAAATCGACTTTAGTAGCCATTTCTGAAGGGCTATGTAATGTACAAGGCTTATAAAGTCTGCTCCAGTTTGTGTACTGTAAGACTGTAACTCATTTGGGTTGATTCCTGTATACATTTGAATATTGCCTTAACTGATGATTCCTTTATTTTTCATTACTTTTGTGACTTAGGAAAAAAGTTAACCGTTCATCTCTTTTCTGCCCGTTGTCCTTACAGGCATGAGCAGCTCAGCAGACAGCTACATTTGGTGCTGCAAAAATCCATATTCCCAGAGTAGGTGCAAGAGAAGGTAAGACTAGCAAGTGCTCTGGATGCTCACGTGTCAAGATGTGGTACTTCTGCAAGTACCACTGTGAGGCATTGCTTCACAGAATGAAAGAGGGAGCCCAACACATAAAGTTCAAACTCACTTTTGGTTCGTTCATAAGCTAAAAGTTTGTGTTTCACCAACTCTCTCAAGATTTTATTACAGCCACCGTGTTTAAGGCTGGCAATGGAAGCAATTAAGCTAGCAGGAACTATTTCATGGTTCTTCATGCCCATTTCCACCTAAAAGAGTAAATAAGAAAAAAATTTATTAGCCTCTGTGTTCAACAATGAAATATCAGATCCTACTTGAGACTAAGACTAAAATAATTTCTCATGGGTTTTTTTTTTTTTTTTTTTTAATGACTTAACCACACCTTTTAATATGCAATCACTGCACCCTGATATCCTTTGTATAATTCAGCCTTGAGACTTCTACAGTACTGGTCAGAGAATGAATTGCTGATTAGATTTCAGTCTCAGGAGCAGATAAAGGAGCTGTTCTACATTTGAAATGAGACTCTTTTCTCATACTTTCACAGCCATAGCTCAATCTGTCTTTCTAGTACAACTAGTACTCTAGCTGTCAGCACAGTCACACAGGCCAACTGATGCAGTTGTGTGGTCCTTACCACAGACCTAGACAAGACTACATGCAGCACACTGTTAAAACTTTACTCATTCGTCGTTAGCCAGGGCAAAAGCCATCACCACGTGTGTAGAAACTGGTGACGGTACCCTACTGGCGAGCCACACCACCTGGGCAGCCCCAGCAACCTCCCTGCTGTTAACAGTCCCTCCGAGGCGGCCGGCTGAAGGAAAGAACGGCACGACTTGGGCCCTCCCCACCGGGAAAGACCCATATCAGTCCCTAGGAGAGGCAGCGACAACAGAGGCCAATCCCATTCCCCTACAGCCTTTCTTCCGTTGCTGTTTGTGACACAACCAATCCAGTCTCCTATCTGTGTACGGAACCTGCCCGACCCCGCTTAGCTAACCGTCCACGCGGGACTCCATGCGCAAGGCTGGGCTAGGCTATGCAGGCCTCCTCTCCTGCTCCCTCTCGTTTGTCACCCCAGCCAGGCCTCCCCACCGGCTCACCGCTGTCAGGACCCTGAAATGCTCCCTGGAGAGGTACCGAAGCATCACCACGTTCAGCTTCCCCATAACCGCTGCGGCCGGTATACGCTAGCAGCACGAAGAGCCTAACTAGTTCGGAGAGCAGGTCCAGCTAAACCTCTCTGACCGTGCGGAAACGCGCCAGAGAGAGAGAGAGACAACGTCACTGCGACGCATGCGCAGAGCTCTCCACACTGTCGCAGTAAACTCCTCCCGGGCCGAGGTCGCTGCGTGTTTGGGTCCTGGCAGCTGCGTACTGTGCATGCTGAACGAAGTCGGGGGGCGGGGGGAACGGGTTAGAGGCGGTGGGGGTAAGTGTGTCTCGCCAGTGGGCAGTGGCATGAGGCCCCTTTTGTGATTCTTTCATTTAATTACACATGATAGTACGGCTGAAAGAAGTATAAATACTGATGCCGCCACACCCCATNNNNCCCCCCCCCCCAAAAAAAAAAAAAAACTATTCACCGGGGAAACGGGGATGGCTCCTTCCCTGTGAGGAAGAGGCAGTAGTCTGAGCTCACGTTTACTAACTGGGAAAGGAAATGCTTTTACTACTTTGTTGATAACCCGCCTTATGTATCAGAGTGCAGCAGTGAGAAGTTGATTTTATTCTGTAGCAGTAATGAAAAATTAGACACCCTTTCTTCAATTGCTTTGTAATGTAACTACTTGTGATGAAAATAGTTCTGGTGAACGTTTTGTCTGCTGCATTTTTCCAATTATTTCTCAAGATCTTTGAATGGTGAAAAGGATATCTTTCTGTTGACTTAAACCAGTAAATCCTTGATACTTATTTTTTTAATTTTCAGGACTTAAACATTGTTATAAAATGTACCCTGACCTCCCTTTTTTCTTTTTTTTCTTTTTTTTAAAAAAAAAAAAAAATATTTAAGCTTTCTGAAATGGCAAATCAGAAGGATGTTACTTACTAATCAAGTATCTTTGAGATAAGTTTTTACAATGATAGCAAGATCTATGTATTCTTGTTTGTTTTTCTTGTAATAACTTGCCAGCAGTATGGGCAGAAATCACATATAAAAATCTGAAATTATGTATGTATGCAGTGCACTTGCCAGTGATACAGTGTACTCCAAGTAGAGAGGAAGATAGATTATGTGGAAGAATAGCATATGCTGCGTTGAAATTCTGTACAGCAGTGGCCAAACTCCTGATCACTATTATCTTTATTGAATCCAGAGCCCTATGATTCTAACTTTCTACTACAGTATCCTCATCTCTCTAACCTCCAAAAGGCCCAGTTCCATACCCACACCTCTACTTCACTCATGTTATCTGTACCTTTCAGAGTATTATATTTTACAACAGAGTAAGTAGTCATGCTGATCAGTTGCAGGTTTCAGGTACTTCTCAAGCAGACAGTTCACTGCTGCTCAACATCTAATTAGCACTGAAGCAATTACTTTATAGCATCTGATGGAGGAAGGTGGTAAATATTTACAGTTGATCAGCTTTTGTTTTGTATCTGCATTGGAACAGAATTGTCCAGGGTAGTTGTACATTATTCATTCCATATCTCAAAGACTTTGTTCCTTGCTTTGTTTGTTACTGCCTGTCATTGGGCCATGTTGCTTGCAGGAGTTGGCTGGCATGCAGGTGGACAGAGCTGTCACCTACAAGGTATGTAGTGCTGACAGTGCTCAGGTAGTCAGGACTGCTTGATAGCATGATACGCTACCTGGATTGGTAGCTCCAGACCACAAAATTTGGGGGTGGTTGAGCTGTGAAAAGAAGAAGGCAAAACTGATAAGGTGGCAGAGACGTTCTTTTGTAGTCTCTCACCTAGGTTGTTCTGCTGTAAGTAGTCTGTGGAGAAATAAACAGCAGTAATATAATCTGTGTGGGACACCTAACCATTCTCAGTGTGTTTCACATTTACACTGTGTTTCGCTGAATGCTAACTTACAGGGTAGTTAGGATAAATTTAACTGTATTTTTCCCCTCAGTATTAGTAGAACGCTTTTAGGAAAACATTGATAGAGGAGCATAAGAGGCTGGTGAAGGGTCTAGAGAACAAGTCCTGTGAGGAGTGGCTGAGGGAACTGGAGTTGTTTAGTGTGCAGAAGAGGAGGCTGAAGGGAGACCTTATTGTTCTCTACAACTACCTGAAAGGAAGTTGTAGTGAGGTGTGTGTTGGTCTATTTTCCCAAGTAATGAGTGATAGGACAAGAGGAAATGACCTCAAGTTCCACCAAGTGGGGTTTAGATTGGATATTAGGAAAAGTTTCTTCACTGAAAGGGTTATCAGGCACTGGAACAGTCTGCCCAGGGAAGTGTTTGAGCCACCATCCCTGGAGCTATTTGTGTAGACATGGTCCTTAGGGACATGGTTTAGTGGGAGTTGTCATTGTTAGTTTCATGGTTGGACTCTATGATCTTAAGGGTCTTTTGACCCCATCTAAACGATTCTATGCTTGTATGATTTGTTTGCAAGTTAATGTATGTCAGTAATGCACTTGACTTCAGTGCATAGGTTTTGTTTTTTCTTGGGCAGAGAGGCTGTGTGGTTTTGTTCTGGGTGTCTTTTTAATTAATATTTTTATTTCGTCCATGTTCTCACATGGCATAATGAAGAATGGCATATCTTGATTTGCTGTCTAGCCTCTCTTCTGCAAGGTTTGCTGGCAAGCCTTGGAAGATGAGGTAGTTCTATACAATCTTTATGCTAGAAACACCAGGAACATGTGACTATGAGTTTCCAAATGAGCTATCTCAAAGCAAGTAAAAGAGGACATTAACCCACTGTACAATTAGTTAATTAAGAGACTGGCTGTTTGAATGTACTCCTATAATAATAATGCTCCTATCCAGAACTTCATATAAATGACCCTTAACAAAGAATAGTAACTTAAAAAAATTCCCTCCAGTCTGTCTCTAGTATGAGGTACTGCTACTGTGCTTTGAATTGTAGTGAGCAGATCTTGTTGCATGTTCTTAATATAGAATCACTTTACAGCACAAATATTTTCTGGACTTAGAAGGAGTCCCCTTGAAAGTTGAACTTATAAACTGAGAGTTAAATTTTCAGTACAAACAGTTAAAAAAGGAATATTTCTTAAAAATTACATGTGAACTTAAGGTCAGTCATAACCATGAAAAAAGAATGTTCTCTAGAAGTCTGCACTGATGTAACAAAATTAATGAGGATTGTAAAAATATGGTTATTTTGACTGGTGAGTGTGCTTCTAAGGTGATGTTGCCTTTATCATGAAGAATATACATAAAATAATTGCATTTTTGATATTTTAAAACTTTGACTCGTGTGTGTATATATGTATGAATGATCAGTGTGGGTACAGAAAAAACCTCTGATATTTGTAAAAACTTTTATAATGAATAGCAAAGTCTGTGCCAGATGTACAAATGCTGCACATTCCTCTAATTGAATGTAAGGTTTTAACAGCACAGTTAATAAATTAATAGTTCCTATTTATTTAAAAACCCAACAATTTGCATGGCCAGAATCATAGTGCTTATTTCTCAAGAGAATATTGATTATATTTTTTTCTTTCTAAAGAACTAGTTATTTACTAAGACTACTGGATACATAACCAGCTGTATTTAAAACAAAAAAACTCTTTGCAGGCAGATGAGATTCTTGTGGATAGTTAACAATTAGATCAGAACAATGAAAAATTCAGCTGTATCATACCATTTCATTTGTAAAAGTACAGTTTTGGCTTGTTCATTTCCAGCACTGAAAACATATAAACATTCATCTTGTTATCCTAAAAAATGTCAGAGTTTTTAGGTAGAGGTTAGGCACATGAAAAATAAGGCAGGTGTCTGGGTTGCCCAGTTTACAGTTCAAAGTCCAGATTCTGGCTACTGTCCTATGCACTTGATTATTTTTCCTTTATGTATGTCTTCTATGTTCATTTTGTAACTACTAAATTATGAGATCTTTGTGTTTGTGATAAATAAATAGTATGCTGAAAATTTGTTCTTATGCTCTGTTGCTTAATTCTACAAATACTTTTCTTATTCCATCCTACATATAGAATAGACTTTAAATAAGCACAGCAACATATTTTGGCTATTTTAAAGGCATGCTGGTTTTTATAAAAAATTATAGTGATTTTCACCTTGAATATTCTTTCCTTTATTTCCAATGTTGAGGTGAGGGAAGTGAGAGGAATTTTTCCTTGCCTTTCAATAATAGTGGGTTATATTCAATGTCCAAAGCTTTATCATCATAACTTTTTCTCCAGATTTTAGGCAAAAAAAAAATCTAAGTATAATTATGGAATCATAATCCTGCAGCATTTATTTTGTGAAGGTTTGATGCCAACTTTAACCTGCCTTGGATTCCATGTGTCTTAGTGTAGTGTTTTGCTAGCAGTTTAAAAAAAGTGCCTAATCTCATTTTCAATACTTTCTACAGTGTATAGAATGTTTGAAATCGTAGAAGGCCGTCTATTAAAATATGAAGTGAAATGCAAGTATTATGACGTTGATGTAAGAGCTCAGATGTATTTAATCTTCCTAATAATTGTTTTTTATCAGCTAAAGTAAATTATTTTCCCTCAGAATGCTGTCTATGGAAACTTTTGTTGTGTGAAGATCTTCAATGAGTCTTCAACAAGATGTTCTCAAGCTGTGGGTATCTACCAGAATTACTGTGGAAATTATTCCAAAGCAGTATGTGAACAGTGTGTGTTCACTGCTTGATGCACAGCATCGAGCTGGAAGGCCCAAGATGTAGATGCTATGGCTAATTGCAGTGCTCAAGTAAACTGAAGCCTGAGAAAGCACATGTTAAGAATTTAATGGTTTGGAGTGCAATCCCATTCTGACAGATCTCAGAAGCCTTATTAAGTCAGTTGCATTGAGGGTTTTAGCACAGGGTCAGAGCCTTGGTTGCTTGTGGCCCTGAAGTCACATAATTTGCATAAGCAGTTTGTTCCCTTTCACCTTTTTAACTAGATTTGAGGAGTTTCTGATTTGTTTCAAGGAATTTGGGTGCTATTTCACAAGATCATCTTCTTTCCTTCTGCTGTTTCCTTTGATTTCCCTGCACGCCTTTCAGCTTCTGTGACAATGAAGTACAGATATTACAGCTTGGTTTAGAAAGAGACCCTGAAGATTTAATCTTCAGATTTTACCTTGACCAAAGTAAGAAGTAGTAATCCAAGGTCAGGTAACAAGGCTGTTGCAGTAAAACTATGCACAGAGGCTGAATCCAGGTTGCTAAGGCAGACCAGTTTTCTTTCAGTTTTTAGCTTTGCATGACTTACTGTAGCATAGTTTACACATAGTTTTTAAATTAATTGTGTGTGTGTGTAATCTATAATGAAGTACATGTGTAGAATCACAAAGTAGAGTGGAATAGGGGCATACAAGTTGCCGGTGGATCTCGGTGTCACTACCAAATGCAAATACGAAATGCAAATACTATTCTTGGTTCCTGAACTAGACACCAAAGCTCCCTGTGAAGTCGACAGAACCTCTAGATCATTAAAGTCCTCCATGTCGGGAGTCTATCCAAACTAAATTTCATTTGTTTTTCAGCTAATGCAACTCATTTTTTTTTTCATAGTATTTCTTACTATGAGCAACTAAAGAGTCTCATAAATGCAATGCAGTTCCAGGCCTTGTTGGGACTGGCATTTAGTCTTTGTGGAAGATCTAGCTATCTGTGTTTCTCCATATTCCCATTATTGTCTCCCCCAATCCTTTACCTGTTTCATCCCACCTTCCTTGTATCTCTCCCTGATCCTGGCTTAATCCTTGACTCTTTCTTTCGTATCTTCACCACACATGCTCTGAGATTCCTTATTGCTGATGCTGACTGATGAACACCTTATGCTCATCATACTTCTTTCCAGAAGTAATTGAAAAGAAGTAATTTCTTTAGAGTTTTGGTGTAATCATGGTTGTCTCCTGAGACAGCAGCCGTCAGGTGTATGGGCAGCCCAGTCCCTGTGGGATGAAGGATAGTCACTGTAGATGGAGTGAAAGAGTGCTTAAAGAATGTTACTGTGTAAGACACTTCAGTTGAATCTATGGAAACATTATTTTTAATCAGTTCTTACCACTCTGCCTAAATTAGTTTGATTTTTTCTAGTCATTAAAATGACACATTTTTAGGGTTTTCATCCTTTCCACTTTTCTTTCTTTTCCTACCCCCTGACTTTTAAGCTCTTTTCAAATCATGGAGATGACTATGGCTTGTTGAATTGCTCTTAAGAATTGTTAAAGACTAATAAGACAGTATTTTCTGCTAACCACATTTGTGAAAATAGCTGAGTTGTCTTAGCTGAAAAATGAATGAAAATTAGTTTCAGCAGACTCTTGGCATAGAGCATTTCAATGATCTGGTGGCTCAGTTCTTCTCGGGGGGAGCTTTGGTGTCTAATTCAGACACCAGGCTTAAACATCTTAATTTGGTGTCGTGAATATATCTGTGCATTGTATAAGACCCCAATTAATTATTTATTATTAATGAGTGGATAATTAGAAAATGTGCAGGTACATGTAAATCATGTTTTTAGAAACTTTTTATATAAATATTGTTATTTATTCTTTTTGGTAGAAGAAGGATAAGTGTCCTTCATATCAGATCCTCCACCAGACTGAAACAGAAATTAGAAATTTGAAATCACTGCATAACCAGTTTTGACTCAAAAATAGTTTTGCTTCCCTTTTTACAATTTCTAGATGAACTGTTACCATGGAATTAGTATTTAAACTGCTCTGATGAGATATCAATTATTAATTTATTATTGAACAGTTTGCTATTCCAGTGTATTTACTGGGCTTTTCAAACATTCTCTTTTTTTTTTTTTTTTTTGGGGGGGTGGTGGTTTTGGGGTTTTTTTAAGGATAACAGTAATTTTTAGAATCTGCTTTCTGTGATAATTCTTGCAATTATGTGTTCATACTGCTTTCTGTACTTGGTTACTTGGTTTAACTGATCCTGTTCTGCATTGCAACAGACCTGAATGTACACACAGTTGCATAAGGAGTTTTAATTAGAGATCTGAGAAACATCAGCTTGTTGAACCATGCAAATATAACTGTAGGCTCTCATACCCATTGGCTTTTTGTTATTTTGCTATAAAGCTTATTGTATTATTTCAGTTGACTTCTTAAACCAATTTTTAAGCAACTTTTTTCAGAAAGAATAAACTACTATTAGGTCAAAGTAAAAGCCATAAATTGATTTGCTCTCAAGTGAACTGGCAATAGCATTTTTTGTTAAATACAACTTTACATGTAAGCAAGTCCATCTTTTATCATAAAATTCTTCAAAACTCACTAGATACTCTACAGGAATCCCTTCAGCTACAACTTTAAGAACACTATCTGTCTCCTGCCAGGGATATTGCAGTTAATAGGTATTCTGCATACCATTGAACAGCTCACATATTTTTGTATGACTAAACTGATTTAAAAAACCCAAACAAACAAAACCCACAAACAACTACTGAGGTAGTCATTCGTTCTATAACAGATAGCTTCTGGATCGGTCTGAATTATGACAAATGAGTTTTGAGTGTGCAAGGAAGAGATAACACTGGAATTTGAACCTTTTGAGAGTAGTTTGCTTCCCCATTTAAAATGAAAGGCCAGATTAAGTCTCTCATTTGAGCAAATAAAGCTTACAGAAAGTTTAATATCTCAAGTATGCAGATTGTTCTTAAAAACTGCAGATTGTTCTTAAAAATTAGATCAGATTAAAAAGAAAATACAGTGGTCTTTCTACAGGAATGGTAAATTAGAAATTTTATAGCAACTTCTTATGAAAATTCTGAATATAAAACTGAGTGTGGGGTTTTTTAAATAGATTTCAGAAAGTTCTTGAAATATCTGAGTCCATGTCTAAGCATCTTGTTTTATTACTGTACTTCAGTTTATCACCCTATTGGAAATCCAGAATAAGAATTGCTTGTTGGAGGGAAGAAGCATTTGTCACAGCATTTGATTTTTGACAAGATACAAACTTTGTGTTTTGGTCAGTTTGCTTCTTTACATTTTATTGTCCTTTAAATCCACTGCTTTTAAAGTAGAAGTATATAATTTTTGACCTAGTTTTTGGATCTGTGTGGGTCAGGTGTAAAGTGTCTTCTCAGGGAAATTGAGGTGCTTAGTTCTCTAAAACATAAAAATTGCATGCTCATGATTGAATGAAGCCCATGTATGAACAAAATATCTTTATAAATTCAGTCTTCACTGGGAGAGTCTGGAAGTATATTTGGTAAATTTTGCAGTTCCGGGCATACTGTAAATGAGACTTTCTGGTTCTGCAGTATATTTTTTCTGGCTGTGCTGTGTTCCATGTTCTGGCCAGCTAATTGCATATTAATCCTTTCACTGAAAGGAAATCTACTGAATAGAGTATTCTGATTTTAATAAAATTCTCAAAATAGTTTTGTGTAAGGTATATTTACAATAAGGAGGTGTCTGGGATAGTAGCAAGTTAGGTACTCATTGTAGAAAAAAGTGCTAAAATGTATTTTTTGGAAATGAGAGGATGGGTTTTCTCTTAGTTGAGGAAGACATTCTCAATGATTTGAAAAGTGTAAGGAATGGCGTGGTTTTTGTAAACAGCTGTAGCTGCTCCATCCTCAAAGATTAAAAAAACAAAGGGTCAGATCTCTCCATAATGCTGGGAACATAAAGGTCAAATATTACATCTTTAAATGTATTTGCTATGCTGAAGCAGGTCACCACTACTCTCCCGATGATGAGTTTGGTCCTTACTGTCAGATCTTGCCTTTGCATTGCTTCTGTTCTCCAGGAAGTTTTTTAGATTTTTTTACCCCCGATGTGTCTTTTTTTTTTTTTTCTAGATTTGTGTAAACAGCTCCAGAGTTTCTTCAGTAACTTGTTCTGTGTTCCCAAGTCTGTTTTATGTGGACATGGAGGCTGTAGAACTGGGGAAAAAGCTTTCTGCCAGTTTCAGGGAGTTGCTGGAACAAGTAATTTTCTCTTCCTGTGAGAATGGTGTCACTGCAGGGACTGAAAATAATAGTTTGTTCCCTGCAGCTCTTTTGAAACTGCTGCACGTCTGTGGAAGGTGGATCAGTGGGGAATGCAGCGAATTGAAGCCTTTTACATAGATAGAAATAAATCCAGTGCTAAAGCTTCTTCCAATTTTGCAAAGTTGTCTTTGTATTTGGCCATGCACTGGTGGCTCTAGATGAGTTCAGGATTGTTGACTGTACTGGGACAGCACTTAAGCCTTTTACTCCTTTTATGTTTGAATAGAACATAATCTGTATTTCTAGCAAGATGGAGCTTTTCAACAGATGAAACAGAGCAACTGAGAGATCTTTCTTACTGAAGTTTCAGGACGACTTTATTTATCCTCTAACTATTGGAGTTTGAAAAGTAATTTTCCTTGGTACTAAGTAACTATCACAGAGTTTATTGTGTTTTCCTGTTTACAGAGACAGGGTGCTTGACTAAGTGAGTTATGTTATGAGGGTAATTCCGATTTAAAATATCCACTTACTTCACCGGCTGTAAATGGTCTTCCTTCTACCCTGCTGTGTGCCTTTCCAGTTCTGTTTTGACTGTGAAGATAGTAGCCATATGGAACCTTGGTTGATAACTTCTGGTTCTTGGAGCAAGCTGGGAACAAGTTAGTTCTGTGAGAAGTCTGAAATTGACTGCTAGTTCAAGTAAGACATGGCAAGCTTCTTTTGGTTGCAACTAACTATATTTACTTAAATTTACTATAAGTAATTTGTTGTGACACAGCTTAGATTTAATTTTTGACAGTAGCAAATTCTGCTATGTGATGTTCTTTGCTTGAATTGAGGTGGTGGTCACTGACAACTAATCTTTTTATGGCAGCATGTGGTCAAGTGATTAATCACCTTCTTAAATGATATTCTTAGCAGTAGTATTCTCTCTTACAGTGAGAACAATTTAGAAAAATTTGCTTTGTCTGCATTTTTTAACATAATTGGCATGCTGCCTAGTTTTTGAAGAATCTGTACAAAGGGCTTTCCTGTCTCTGTGTCTTTTAAAAACGCTGTTACATCTGTAATAACAGTTGCAAAAGTTTGAATCGCTATGCACTGAAGTTGTGTTCTGGTTCTCACACTCCTAAAGAGGAGTTACACTTGAATAGAATTATTTTTACTAACAGTTTGCAGATTTAGTTAAAGAGCGTTATGATCTAGGGACTTTTTTTAAAGCACAAGGTTTGTGGTTAAAGGATTTTTTAAATTCTTTATTGAAAATTCTTTAGCCATTTTGGCCCCCTTTATACATTGGTCGAAACAACTCTTCGCCTTGGAGAGTGATTTCTCTTACTAATCAAAATGGCTGTGTTTAGTGTGCTCTAACACAAAAGAGAATTAAAACTGTATGTTAGTTTGTACTACTGGATGACTGACTTTTGATTAGAGCTTAGCAGCTGCTGATGTTGGTCTGACAAAAATGTAATTTATATTTATTAAGTAGGGGCCAAAAAACTTGAGTGATATGGAAGTAGAAGCTCTGGGAAGTCATTTGCCTGTAAATGTTTCCTTTAGGTGGCTTCTGATTTGTTTACAGTTACTCCACCTAATTTGGAGGGTTTTATGATCAGTGGCAATTTTGTACGGCCTCCAGAAAAATATGCTGAGGTAGAGAAATGGGTTACATAACTAACTCAACAGAGAAAGATGCAATGTTTCCGTGCTTGCTGGTGGTTTATTGATACTAGTTGCATTTGACATTGGTAAGTAGAGGATGGTATGTTTTCCAGAATAGTGAGTTTTGTTATGACTTTGTTGTTACTAAAGGTTATAGTTGCACAATGATCACTTTGGTCATATTACAACCAGTAAGGACTTTTCTTTAAAATAGCAAGCTTGTTTTATATAAGACTATTAATTCCTCACTATTTAAAGGTTATAGTTTACAGCACAGGCTTGTTACATGTGTATTTAAGGGTAACTAGCTAGTATTTGAGGGTTGTTTTTTATACCTTTAGCATTAATCTCGTAGTTTCAGTAAATCCCTGGATATCAGCTGCATTCTGTGGTGTAGCATCTGTATTCTACTTTTCATTTTATCTGCTCTAAGAAGGAAAGTCAAGGTTATGCATGTCTGTATATAACCACTTAATCACATACTCATATTTGTATGCATGTTCTGCAAAGCTGTTTTCCTTGATGTGTCAGTGGATAAAAACAGGAAAGCAAGATAATGGTGTAGAGATAATATGTATTCCTGTTTGAAATACGTCTTTTAATACCAGGTAGTCTATATAAAAATATAATATTATAAACAATGATCTCTAGTATATACCCTTTATAAAAAAAGATATATGCCACAGCTAAAATGAAATAATTTTTATGCAAACTTTTATGAATGTCATGATTCTAAACCTTAAACTACTATTAGGCATACTAGTAAACATAACACATTTATACAGGTTCAGGAGCTTTCCTTTTATATAATTGTAACTTTATCTCTTTTAAAGAATCTTAAACCCAGAACCTTACATTTAGTTATCTCTATTCATTACTGTTCAGTGAAATTCCTGTTTGCAACCTAAGATGCACTGATAAAGAACTTGGAAAAATTATGTTCAGGTAGATGTGAACTGATAAATTTACTTTTTACAGTACAGGTGATTTTGAAGTTTGTTATTAAGAATGGCATACATAACTAACAGATATTAGGTTTTAGGTAAATAAATGTCACAATTTGGTTTACTTTGCACATAGTAACTAAACAGTTAAATCAGAAGTGTACAGCCACATGCAGATATGTATACCTGCAAAAGTAATGAGCTTGTATTTGGAGAAGTTGCCCACAAAAACATTAAAAATGTATTGGCTGAATTTTTGAGGTTTTAAAGCACCACACTGTTTAGGTAATTTAAGGAAAAAAAAAACAAAACAAAACAAAAACCAACCCAAAAAGCACAAAAAGCCCTCTTAAAATCCACACAGTATGTAACAGTGGAACTTCAGTGCTCAAGATATTTCAGAACTTTATTGTCTTAGTACTTGACAGTTCTTTGGCATTCTTATTTTAAAATTGAGAGAGACAGGAGGGACTTACCTAATAAACTTCAAATTGGTGCAGTTCTGATGGAAATATTCCTAAAAATGAATTTTCTATTAATAACATTCTGCCATACAGGGAAGTGATGTGATTAAACAGGTCTCAGAATCAGGTTTGCACTATGAATTGGTAGTTAACTATCTTCCTAAATTCAGAGAAGTGGTATTCTTTACTGCTTAGCTGAAGAAGAGAGGATGTTACAGTCTATGTCTAGATAATTTCTGCCCCCCCATTTACTTGAAAGAGAAATGAAAATTTTATCCAAACAAACAGTTGTTTATGTCAGTTATTATTTACCTATAGAACAGATAAACTTGAGTAGAAAATGCAAGTGAACCCTAAATACACCTCTGTTCCTTTTTGCTGCGGACATTTCCAAAGAATGATAGGATAGTTAATTCTCAGCAGCATTGATTCTACAAACAAATATACTATCAGTCCTGATAATATGCATGTAAACTTGATTAAACAGAAGTGGGTTTTGAATATAGTATCTCTTGTGAATTGATCTGTGCGTTTCTTTAAAATCACTTTATCTGTACGCATTTAATAGGAATCATGCTTTTTTTTTTTTTTCTGTATAATGTCTTAAATCTGTGTGTCCGAGGTCTTAGTGGCCACAGAAGAAGTCTTATGGGAGACAGTTCTAGAACTGTTCTATAATACCTGCCATCAAACTGAAAAAAAAGCAGTCAAATTTAGTGTTACTTAGTTTTCAGATTTCTTTTACTATTGTATATAGTTCTGAAGTTGAAAACTAAATTGAATTTGGATTTTTTTTCTCCTTCCTTTACATGGGAGAGTTGTGTTTTGTTGTTTGTTTGTTTGGGGCTTTTTAATACACATATTATTGTACATTATTTGGCCTTGCTGACATGGACATTTTCTCACCCTTTTTCCTTGATGCACAGTCACGTGCACTTTTGTTTTTCCTGTATCTGTGTAGGAGGTCAAGATTTTTTAAAAATGAGAATATGATATGGGGGTCTGAAGAATGCTTTCTCTTCCTTATATAATCCCTCTCGCTGTGTGTTATAAATGTTTCTGTAATATTTAGTGCCAGAGGGACTTGAGGTACTTACGCCAAAAACATAAGAGGGAAAAACATATTTCATACTCTTTGCTGAAAAGCACTGTTATAAGGCACCCAAGGAAACAGTTGCATTAAATCAGTCAGAGCAGCAGTTACAATCACTGGATGGAATCATTCAGACTATCTAAAGTGAGTTCACTTAGCCTTAGAGTCTTTTTTAGTAGGAAAATTGTGTTTAAGAAATTGTGGTGCTTTCTTCCATTTCTGACAGTCCTCTGGCTGGACAGGTGGTTTTTTGAATCTTTATTTATGATCTGGATTAATTTTATAAGAGCATTACCGCAACAAAGCATTGCAGTGTTTTTCCCCTTTTGGTCACCTGAATGCCTTCCCAGATTTTATGCAGAAGTGTTTGCCTCTGTCAAATTTTTGTTTGCTTCTTTGCTTCTTTGTCAAAGTTTGTTTCCCTCCCTGTCCCTTTAACCTTTGTTGTATGTGACTAGTTAAGTATGTTAAAGCCCTTCAAAACAGCCTATAAAGTCAGTCTAAATTAAACAGTGCATGTTGTACTTGTAAAAGATAGCATTTATGTTAGCAATAAAATTTTTTTTTATGTTTCACCTGTTTTGGTAGGGGGTGTAGAAACTGAGGAAGGTCTTGAACTTTTATATTTCTTGTAATCAACTAAATATAAAAGGGATGTGGAGAATAAGGCATAGGCCTTATTTTGCTGTAACACTCTGCAAATAATAGGTTTCCTCTAGAGGGCAATACTTCCCTTGTCTCCAAAGAGGATAGGAAAATATGATTTTAGAAGGGGATAAGAAATTGCTTTCAATGCTGTGTCTGTCTCTTAAGTATTGCTTTTGGTTCATGGACTTGGGGAAGAAAGCTTTTTAAAAGCCAAGTACATAAAAGACTTTGAAAGCCAAAGTTTATTGTAACTCTAGACATTTTAAAGTATGTGTCTATCTGGGCTAAATGATGGATTTTAGATATCTCTTTCTTACAGCTGTCAGTGAATAGTTCAAGGAGGCCTTGTAACTCAGAATATGCTGGTTGTGGTCTTTGATCACTCCTCCTCACTTCTTTTGGCCTTGAGTACAGGGTGGCTGTTGAAATCTGTATACTTGGGTTCACTTGGGGGCTGGAGGCAGTTAGAATGCTTTTCTGCTGCTGTTGAAATCAGGAGCCCAAATTTTCTGCAGTTATTTAACTGATCCACCCTAGTAATTGGTGTCCTGCTGGTATGCAGGATATTTGTGCCTAATGTGGAGTGACATTTCCCATGTGTTATTCCCTCTTAGTTCTCTTTGTGGTTAAATGTGGTCTAGAATAGATGTCGTTGTAGAGATGGACAAAAAATGACAGGAGACCAATTTGGTTCAAGTGAGCATGTAAGGCGAAAAATCCCCCCCCCCTCTTTATCAGCCTTTTATAATATCTGTCTGCTAACATGGCAAAAACTTATTGGTTATACAGTTGTTTTTCACAGATATGATTGGCGATTAGTTGCTAACATCTATGTTCTCATTACATCCTGCTCTGTGGCTAACTTCTGTCTCAAACTTGTTTACAACATTCTTTCCTCTGTTTCTTTCGCCTTCTCAAGGGTATACTGGAATCTTGTCAAAGTTGAACTCTCTCCAATCAGGTTGTTGGCAGTTGGCAGACCAGCTGCCTTCCCTCACAATTCTCCCTTTTTCTATTTGTGCTAAAAATATTGCATGAACAGTCTTTTGCAGGGCCCTTTGCAAAAGACTGATAAGGCAAGGCAACATTAATAGCACAACCACAACTATCAAGATAATTAGTCCCACAGCCTTGACCAAAGATATTAACCATCTGGAAAGTCCCCAACCTTTAAACATTTTTGTTAGCCAATCTAAAGTCTCATCTTCCCTTAAATGCTTAACGCCTTCTTTTAATTGTTGTATACTCTTAAAGATGGATTCTGAGTGATCTGATAAGTTCATACAACACATACCTTTAAAATCTTCACACCCATGCCCTTGTGCTAAAAGTAAAAAGTCAATGGCAGCTCTATTCTGTAAAGTAGCATGTCTAACACTATGAACATCAGTTAACAATCCACTTAAGAGCCAATGAGGTGGCATTTGTTTGCTAAGTCAGCATCCTAAATTTGTTAGTTTTTTCAATGCAGCTGCTGCAGCAACTCCTGGTGCAAAAAGGGAGGATGTAATAATTTGTCCTGGATTCCAAAAGGTTACCTGATCCTCACGTTGTGAGGTAAACTGATGTGCACTTCTCCTTAGCCATCTCCGATGCTTAGTAACATTCAATATCATTGTGTCATTATGTGTCAAAAGAGTGAGATGACCAAGGCTACATGGGCCTCCATTTAATTTAGATGGAATACCACTCCATGCTCGATCTCCACAAATTAAAAAGACACCAGGAGGTAAAGCAAAAGGGACAGAAGAGGACCAAGAAACGTTAGGTGAGGTATAGTTACACCAAGCAGATGAATTATGATAAATCTCATTAGTTGCATTAACATTTTGCCCTTGTCGTGCAGTGTTGTTATATGAATAATTAAAAAACACACAAGCATCCATTATAACAGATCCTAACAACTCTAACTCTTGGGGTTCTTGTAATTTGTACAAGCTGACTATATACACCATCTCAATTGTCCATACAGTTTTTCGGAGAGTCACAAAGTTCTGGTACTCTGGTTGGATTCAGCCACGTGTCTGCGGGTATTCCCACCAAGCATGTGGAAAACAGGTTTTCAGGATTGGCAGTAGAGAGGCACAGAGTTTCCTGATGTGTCATGTTCGCCAGAGTTACCCAGACTTTCTGCTTGGTTTGTGGAACTACCCATCCTTCACCCAGATGTAGGTTCCAGCACAGGCTGAGCACACCAAGCAGGAACCCAGCAAGGGCCAGCATCTGTAGAGACACAAGCATAGCCTCTGCCCCAGGTTAATAATTTGCATGGTCCACTCCATTGGCCAGTAACCAAATCTTTAATATATACTTTGATGTCCTTTTGCAAATTCTGTTTTGAAAAAAGAGAGGGAAAATGTTGAAAAAGAGGAGGTAGAGAAGAATTATTGCCATAATGGAGAAAGTTAAGAACATAAACTGCTTTATCTCAATGTGTCTGGCCTGGTTCCCCAATCATTCCCCCTTTTTGTTTTTGAAGCTGTCGCTTCAACGTGCCATGTGCATTTTCAACAATTGCTTGCCCTGGGGAATGGGGAATACCTGTAACATGAGTAACACCCCACATACCAAAAAATGTTTGAACTTTCTTTGAAACATATGTAGGGCCATTATCTGTTTTGATTTGGCCTGGTACTCCAAGCATAGAAGAGACTTTCTGTAAATTTCAAATTACATCTTTTCTTGTTTCTCCGTTATATGCTGTTGCTACTAAGGCATGAGAATAAGTATCAATAGAAACATGAACATATTTCTGTCAGCCAAATTATTTGATATGAGTAACATCAGTCTGCCAGATTTGTAGAGCCTGTACACCTCTGGGGTTGGTACCAAAGTACACTGGAGTATGAGTTCCTTGACAATCAGGACAGGCAGCTACTATAGAGGAGCTTCAGTATGAGATAGACCAAACTGCTGTTGTAAAACTAGAAAACCTTGAAAAAATTGATGCGATAATACAGCTTGTTGTTTCATGTTAGGAACAGGACCCAGGGCCATACCTGAAACAAGAGCATCTGCTCTAGCGTTGCCTTCTGTATAAAACCCTGGTAAAGTAGTATGACTACAGACATGCATGACAAAATAAGATTCTTCTCATTGTTGAATACTCTTCCAGAGTTCTAAAAGCACATCAAATAATAATTGGTTGTCTAACATAGTTAGGACTACTTTATCCAATCGAGTAATCAAGTTGGCTACATATGCTGAATTGGTCACAATATTCACAGGGAAAGTAAATATAGAGAAGGCAACAGCCATGGCATGCAGCTCCACTACCTGTGGGGAACCTTTTTGATGTACTACCTTGTTTTCCCAATGGTTGTTTTCATACCATACTACTGCTGCTTTACCTGTTTTTCCTGAGCTATCTGTAAAAACAGTGAGGCCTTTTACTGGTTCTGATTGGCTCAAATTTTTCTGACCAAATGGTACTTCTTGAGCAAATTTTAGCAGTGGGTGTGATGGCAGGTGATATGATATCTGTCCTTGAAAACCTGCCATGGCTGCCTGCAGCTCGTACATATTTGCCAGGCACCATTCAAAATACCAATTTTGCACAAGCAAAACAACTGTAGCAGGATCACGCCCTGTTAGTTCTAAACATCTCTTGCTTGCTTTTATGATTATATCAGCAATAAGCTCAAACAGTTCAGGAACAGTTTTTTGTGGGCAGAATGACAGAAACATTCATTCTAGAATATGTAATGGGTCATCCCATTCAGAGTTCCATTGTAGTAGAGCACCAAATGGTACAGTTTTGTTGATTAGTACAAAGAATTGTACTAATTGACCCGCTGCAGGCAGGTCCAACCTCCAGATCAACAGGCCACAATAGCTGGCAATGTTCTTTAAGCGGAAACATCTGATTTCATCCTCCTGTTGGGTTCCACCCAGAGCCTGGCCACCACTCAGGGGGGAAAACCAAGGGAGTTTCTAATAAGGTTAAACACTTAAGATCTTAATTCTTAATATTGCTAAACAAAGAAAGTCGAATACACACATTCTTACAGCATTTCATCCTTATTAATAACTATGTTTTGTCTAAGCTACATCCTTCACTACTGACTAGTAAGCCTATATATTTCATCAAGGAATTGCAATTACTGTTAGCATTTTCTTCTTAAAGGAGTTGGCAACCATAGTGTGACTAAGGACAGAGATAGTGTATTTTGTCCTGTTGCAGCAGCAAGCATTACCCATACATTCTGCTTAAATGATTAGTTGAAGAAATCGCGAACTGTTGGCACAGGGGCACCCACAGCACCCACAGCTGGCTCCTGAGTGTCCACCAAAAGCTGCCTCTCACGCCTCAGGTGTGGTTGCACACAGCTTGCTGGTAACCACCGGGGACTGTGACCTGTGAAAACACAAGCATAACCTCTTCCCCAGGTTATTAAAGGATATGGTACACCCAAAGTAGCACCTTCTAGGTTTTTGGTAACACTTGAGCCTTGCCCTGGATTACTTGTTGATCTGGTATCCGTGATGAGAAGTGCTGCAATATTGACGGCACGATCCAAATGCAGCAAAGGGAGTGATGTCAGATTACCATAATTTTGAGGAGTGAGTCCTCGAGGGTTGACACTACTAGCTGTTGAAGAGAGAGACAGAGTCCTTCTGGCATTCAGGGCAAGTTGCAATGATGTCTTCAGTCTGAGGCCTTGATAAAGAAAACTGGTTTTGTATTGCCCTGGCATTTTGGTGGAAAATTTGCATGTGAAATCCGTGCTTGCCGTGGTTCTGAGATGGCATTAGCTACACCGTGGAGATTTTGTTTCGCTTCCTCTGTAAATAGTCTGGGTGATCGAAAATATAAAACAAGCTTTGCAGATCATTATTAGTTAGGCCCAACAACAGGCTGTATCCAATTTACGGTTCGTAACAGTTTCTGTAAATCATTTAAAGTCTTAACATCAGTTTTGAGTTCAGGTGCTATTCGTCATCCCATTTGAAATACCGAGTCTTTGGTCAAAGCAAGAGGCTTTTCCATGATCTCCTGTGTTTCTGCTGCTATAAGGATGTCATCAATATAATGATATATAACAGTCTGGGAGACCTGCATTGTGGGAGGGTAAAACAACCCAGTGGTACTGTATTGCAGGTTCACTAACATTAATACTGGGAACCAAAAAAAAAAGAAATTTAGATGCCTCATCCGGTTGCAAGGGAATGGAGAAAAAATCAATCCTTCAGATCAGTTATTACAAGATGCCAGTTTAGGGGAATCAATGTGTGGGAGATCATGTAAAAGTCACCATTTACCACTTTTGTTTAAACTAGCAAACATTAGGGGGTTCCAGGTCCTGGACTTAATTGTTCCCAAATTAAACCAGTAAGGTGGCACAACTGTTCCATTGGCGAGGGCCACTGACCCACCCACACAGGTGATTCTGTTTTCCAAGTTGCTTTCAGGGTGGGTTTCAGGGTGGGCTGTGCTGCAGTGGTAATTAAGACAAATTTGATCGAATTTGAGTTCCCCATTGAGCCATACAGTCATGACCCCATGATGTAGTTGGGGCTTCCACTATAAATGGATGAATACTTGCTACCCAGTTTTTTCTGTGCCCCTTATATAAATGAGTTATTTGCATTGAAACATTACAGCATGACCACCAACCCTGAAAAGCACTCAAATTACCCGAGCTAACAGCCAATCTGCTCACAGATGTTACAGTCACATCGGCACCAGTATGTAAAATGCCTGTCAGTTCAACAGATTCTTCTGCTTTAGTGAGGTGACATTTTATCAGAGGTCAACTTTGTTTCCCGTGCTGATCCAAATCTTGAGTCACCCCAGTCTCTCGGCATACTATTAAGGGGGAGCTGTAGTAAAATAACCAAGCTGAGTAAGTTTTGACTGTTTTGTTATGACCTCTGGTAAAACAGACAACCCCTGTAAGGTTGTAGATGATTTTTTTTTTTTTTTTTTTTTTTCCCAATGTCCTTCTCAGCTAGATGGTACAAGGGTGCATTCTCCCCACAGAGCATGCACCTAAATTCAAGGCAACAATTAACACAGCATTACTGCCTCCTCCAAGAGGAGATATTTCACTTATAACACTTAAAACACTTAGCCTAAAGAAATAGCCTGCACCGATGACCCAGTGGGTACCATGGCACTCTGTCAAAGAAGGCCACAGTCCACAGCTGCCGTTGGGCTGCGTCTCGCACTCGCAAAACAATCACAACAAGAGGCTTCTTACACTCATTATTCACACAACATAAAACGACAAACACTACAAACATGAAAACACTGGTAAAAATATATAAAGCCATTGCTTAATGATTACGTGGTGTGTCAGCAGCTTCTGCAAAAACTTCTGCTGCTTTTGGGGGGGGGGGCACGGGCCGAGAGCACAGTGCTGGTCTCGGCCGCAGGTGGTTAAGAGACTGAAATCGTTCTCAGCCCACCCATCAGCACCATCATGAGTAATGCTAGTGAGAAAACTAAGAAAGTCCCAAGCCCCCCAAGCTTCAGGATTAACATCAATAGCGGTATGTAGTCTAGCAATAAATTTTGGATAGGGCTTCGTGGGCCCCGTCTTACTCTTGTAAATGCTGGCACTGCTTTTTCATCATGTACGACTAGAATAGTTTTTAAGGCCAATTCTTGGGTTAACTGTAACACTTCTGGTGAAAATCCCACTTGCCAATCTGGGCTGGCCAAAGGACCTGCACCCATCAGTATTTGAGCTTGCCCCCCATATAGAGGGTCTCCTTACTGATGGGGTGTGGCTGCCGCAGCCTCGCAGGCCACTTGCCAATGTTGGAAAAATTACAATTGTTGGAAAGCTGTTAGTAAGGTTTGTACAATCATGTGCACATCATACGGAGTCAATAATGGTGTTGTAAGAAAATGCTGAAGTATATACTGATTTACTGTACCAGCACATGGTGATTTTAACTCATATTCACCATATACTAATTCAGTAATTCCGCACACCCTGATCACCTCAGGCCTCCCACTCATTGCCTTGTGAAGTTACTATTACTGGAAACATCATTGGTCTAAATTCGTTAAACTGCCCCTCTATAATTGCATCCCAAATAACTCCCCGCCATCGGCGTGCTGGATTATCATTACCACTCGCGCGTCCCCGTGCCCCCCCTCCCATTTGAGCCGACGATGGTACCCGATAGCCACCATTTCCCTCTGACCACCCCCACCCCCCACCGTGTCGGGAAAGAAGGGGTTAAAAGGAAGGGGGGGAGGCGGTGGCGCCGTAGGGGTGGGCTGAGCCGCCTGCTGCATTCGGATTTCAAGTTGTTCTAATTTTTTCTTTAGTTCTTGCAAATGCTGATCTTGTAAATCATAACGAGATTGTTCCTGCACCGACCGAGGTGTCGGGGGCGAGGACGGGGGCAGGGGGGGGTCGGCGCCGTCCTCTAAGAAGGAAGCAGCGGCGGCGGCGGCGGCGGCGGCGGCGGGGGGAGCGGGGCTGGGCTGTGCGCTCCGGGGATTGATCTTTTGGGCTTGAGGGGGGGGGAGGTCGACCTGGAGTAAATCTGTTGACTTTTGCTCTTGATTTTCCTGCCGCACGGGTGCCGCGCGTGCAGCGTCCCCGTCCCTCTTTCTAGGAGCCGCTTTAGGAAACATGGACCCCGCGAGCGTCATAGCGGTAGCGGAATCCTGAGCGCAAGCACTTTCTGCCTCTGATGACAAGGCAGCGAAAGCGGAGGCGGTGGTCTGCCCTTCCGCTTTGAGTTCTTTCAGAGTATTTAGGACCACTCTCCACACGGTGGAAAGCTTCCTACTGTCTTTAGAGCCTGAGTTAACCTCGACCCTCAGTGCCGTGCCGATCTTTTCCCAAGTAGCTAGTTCAAAGGCTGCGGCCGCTGAGGGAATCAGTTCGTGCTGCCGAGCCCACAACAGCACCCTCCTCAGGTTCCCCTGATAAAATATTCCTCTCATAGAGAGTATATGTTGGAGGAGCTTAACCACTGCCGCGTCTTCTTTACCCGGCGTGGACCCCATCTCCTCCCCAGCCGCTCACCTGATCAGGGCGAGATTCCCGACGATTGCGCGCGCGCGCCTTCCCAGGCGCCGGGGCAGCGCCTGATACGGCTGGCTTCTGCACCCTCCGGACCGTCTTCTCTTGCTCGGGCGAGCACCGGCAGGAGGGCCCCGATTCCCCAGGGGTTGAGTCCCGCGTATCTTCAAATAGGCTCCCTCGGGCCCCTTTTTCGGGCGCCAGTTCATGACGCGGAAGTCACGGACCTTAACGTAGACGTCCAATGTGGACAAGTTAAAGCCACTTTATTAAAGGCTACACAGCAATTTATACACTCTCCCGAGCTTCACGCGCCACTATCTTATTGCTAATAGGCTAAAGCTACTTGTTCACGGGCCCTTCTGCCCTCTATGATTGGTCCCAGTGTGGTGTCCACACGCTGCTCTCCCCCCAGGTAGAGCCCCTGTTTTCGACATTCCAACGTCTTTATCTCTTGGGCAGGAGTGTAGTTTCTCAGGTCGTCTTGGCCTTGTTTATGTCCTTGAACACAGCTGCAGCTTGCTGTTACAGTGAGGCCCCTTGGTCTGGAACACTCACAAGTCTGCTATTTCCCACAATCAGGTACCACTGTGGCATGGCCACGAAGCCCCTTCCTCACATAAACTCTGCGAGTTGTTTTGCCCAGCAATACAGAAATGTGCACCCTTCAGCACGTCCCTGGCACCAGGCGTGAACTTTGCTTGTCTCTGCTACATTTTAATAGCAAGAAATATTATGAGAACACGGATTTTGGCAGAGTTTTATTTCTGCAAAATAAAGGAAGTCCCAGTCCCAGTGGTCACTTGGAACTTCACCTGGAGTTCTGGGAACGAATCCAGAACCATCATCATGCTATCACGCAAACTGTCTACATAGAAACAGATAAAACAATAAGCAAGCTGGCTGTGGAGTATGGAAGAAAGAACTGAATATTGGGATCAAATGACTGAACATTGAACATAACACTGAAAATGGTCACAAAAGAAAGCAACAGAATTCAGTGTTATATTTAACAGGTGGTTTGTGTCCTTCTTGGGTAGTGCCTTCAGTTCAGGCTATAGCCGATTCGGGGTTTTTCTATACAGTTTTGTTTTAAAGACAACAGCAAACTGCAGACATTTTAGAGAATAATGAAAAGAACCAAAGCTTTGGAAAATTATAAAAAGAAGTTATTCTAGGGAAAAGAACCCAAGTTATCCAAACCTGAGAAGGTGGAATGGAAATACATTAATCTTTTCTATGGCCATATAAAGATACTATCAAGGAATGTGGGATTGGAGTGTCATCTCTCTATGAGAATAGACATAATGGAATGTAGATTAGATATGGATAAGACTATGAAAAAATGAGTTATGCAATGGAGCAAGTTGCTAACGGAGGCTTCAAAATTGCTGTCTCTGCATATATTCAAGGTTATGCATGACACACATCAATTAAAAAAGTTTAAGAACAATTAAATCCTGGATGACCACTCCAGATCTGCTCCCTACAAGGATTTTATGTGCTATTTCAACAGAATGAATACCTTGTTTCTTTTGTTGCATAGAAAGCATTAATATTCATTGCTTATCTGATGTTCACAAACAGAGAAAGACTGTAATCTGAAGCTTACTGTCCAGGTGACCAGAGCGGAAAGAGTAACTGCAATATAATTTAGGGAAGAGAGAAATTAAACATGGAAAATTCTAAAGGGGGGTTGCACAATATGTCATTCATCTGTTTAGGTCATCAGTCATGCAGTAGCTGACAGCACAAGGCTGATGTCTTCTGTAGTATAAAATTATTTCAGTCTTTACTGAAAATGCCTCATTTGGACAGACAGAAAGACAAGGAGCAGCCGTAGCAGCAGCACTCAAAAGTGTTTTCAATGCAGCTATGATTTTTCCCTCCTTTTGGCCCATCTTAGACTTTTCTGCCCTTAAGGCAATGACCTAAAATGTTATGGCTCATTTTTGCCTGAAAGTTTAGCTAATATCTGAGCCCTCTCAGGTTGTTTCTCTGAAGGGGAGATGGGGGTCAGTTTCTTCTTTAACACAGCCTTGTTTATGTACACAATGCCTGATTCTGTAACCATGGTAAGCTCAAACACGAGGAGAATCCAAAGTCTCTCATTCCAGTTCAGAGGCCTCCTGACAGCTCACTTTATTTTGGCTTTCTATTAGGGCCATACTAGTTGTTGCTCTCTGCTGGCTTTCTTGTTGCTCTCTGGTTTATTCTCCCACCCACAGCCAGGCAGCTGCAGCTAATGCTACTTCCAATGCTCTGAGGCTTGCATCCAGTCCAGTCTTTGGGCACAGTTATCACAGACTCAATTACTGTTAAACAAATCTCAGTGTCAGTTGTCCCACATGCCTGTCAGGCCCAGAATTCACCCAGTAATCAAGTGTAAGCTTCTCATCTAACTGCAAACATAAAATTAGGGTAAGGTAGGTTCAGCTGCATGAAATGCAAGTTACACTGAGGAAAAAAAAAAAAAAGAAAAAAAAATCCCGTAGCCTCTGCTACATCTTGAAATGTAACTCTTCCAGGTCCAGCACTACTTTTACTTATGTATACTAAGATGTAGAATTAGACTGCTAGCATAATCTCAAGTCAACAGGCTCCCCCTCAATATTCAGGTTGAAAGACTGTGTCATGTCCACATCAGCACAGGAAGGATCCTGAATGCAACTGCTCAAGAGAAGAACTTGCTATTTCATGTTTACCTGTCATTAATGAAAGTTTACCTACCATTAACTTCACCACACAGCATCTCCTTAGAGATATTTTAAAAAAATTAAGGGAATGAAGATCTGGCATTGTCATAATTCAAAGCAAATTGAGGGTAAGTTCCAATCACCTTTTTACTGTATTAGATTTTTGCTGGCTGTTCCTTGAAAAACAGATGTACTTCAAAAGTGTATAAAAGTGTGGCTGTACATCAAAATACATTAATAATGTACAATCAAAAAGGCATGTGGCTGTGGTTTTGACCCCAAAGACCATTTCCTGGACTAACAGCTGAGAAGCAAATGACTTAAAGTCTCAAACAGCTTCCTACACCTTTTTGCAAATAATGAAGACTGTTTATCCTCCATACTGCTGTTACACATCTCCTATTTTCAGCCATATTTTTAATGAGGAATTTCTTAATGTAGTCTTGTCTCCTTTCACTAGGAACAAGCTGTTCTACAGTGCTTATAAAGCAAGTATTAGCAAAACTAGAAAGTTTGAAATGTTACAGATTAGGTTTTTCTCAGGTGTATCTACATCCATCAAGTTACTACAGCACTTGTTCAAAATGATGTCCAACCTCATCACTCTACTCCAAACATACACGGCTTGAATATTACTCAGACACATGGCCACCTGCACTTTCATGACTTCCTATATACACCATTCTCTAGACTGCATTTACACTGCATACAGGACTGCTAAAATAAATGTGCAAAGTAGACACAGTTTAGACAAGCCTCTTCTGATTCCCCATGATGTTCATTCATTGTTAAATTGCCAGAAAGACATTAGTCAACTGTGAAAAGGACCACTTTCCCCCCAGCCCCCCCATTCAAAATCTCTGCAACAAGAACAGAACACCTAGACTATGGAGTTTCCAGATTTGCCTGCAGGAGCCCTGTGTTGGTTGGAAAGCTTTCATCACACCCCTACCATTGATTCAAGTACTTGCTCTTTGCTTTATGAACAACAAAATTATTATAATGAATTGTGGAGTGTGATCATCCTTCTTACCCCAGAGGGCTTTTGGCCACAGAATTTATCCTTTCAGTATATCTCTTACAGTAATTCATCCTCATGCTCTAAGAATGCTCTGGGTGATGATCTGAGAAGTCATCTCTCATCGGGTTTCAGAGATCTGTGATTCACAGAACACTGCAAAGTAATGATTACACTTGCCTCCTAAAGTGCCTCTGATAGATGACCATATTAACACTGGAGTTGATGTTCTCAGACATTTGTATTCCAGGATCTGCTCCTTTGATACCAGACTCAGTATCCCAAGATAAAGAGATTATTTTATAACTTTAACCTAGTTTATTTCATACCTGTTATATCTGCCTGAAAGAAATAATGTTTCTCTGCCATTCAGGTCATTTTATTCCATTTTGGAAGGGGTTCTATTAGATAAATCCAAGTATTTACATACTGCCAAAAGAAAACAATTGAAGTGTCAGGACATTATTTCTATCTTGGTGTCTCACAGATATCTATAATTTTGACCTACTTGCTCTTAAAAAAAACCTCTTGGATTTGGATTTATTTCTGCCAAACTCCATCTCATTATCGTTCTCTGCCTCTAATCATCCTACTGAAAGTCACTATTTTCTCACCCACTGTCATCTAACTCCAGAAAAAGCTTTTCTCATGTTTCTTCTCTCACTGCAAGAACAATCCTTGTATAGTCCAAGAACTAAATATGACTGGCTATGTTACCAGGTTCCCATTCAAATCCCATGCAATCTCCAAAATCTGGTCTGCTTTCATAAAAAATGGCAGCCACTCAGTGAACAGGACAGATACCCACAACAGCCAATGGTAACACCTTTAAGTGCCACATTCCACACAGTTAAAACAGCTCTTGAGCCACACCATATACCTATCTGAAGCAGCTGCAAATTTACTTCTAAATTAAAGACCTGTCAAAAGTCTTTATCATGCCTAGATTCATATGGAAGAACACTACAAACCTTGGATGTTGCAGGACCCTAAGATTTAATGGCAAGAAACCAAAACTATTCCCAGGAGCATCTCTTGAAAAAGTGAATCAGCCAAATTCTATTCAAATGAGGGTTGGTATTTTAGAGCTTGTTCTGAGCCCACAGGATGCTGGAATTCCCCCTTTAACTTTCTAGTTTTGCCCTGCAGGTTCAATCTTCTGCTATACATAACAGTTTTCTCTCCAACAGCTGCCAAGTACTTTGTACCAGGTGTTGGGAGACCATCTTCTGGCACTTGGGCAGAATTGTTCTTCTGTTTCCATAAGTCTCATACCAACAGATTGTCTGAAAGTCTCCAAAAATATACCATGGAAGTAGACGCACTAAAAGAAATATTTTTTCTTACTCGACAGTAGTTGGTGTTCAGACATGCCTTGCCTGTGAAATGAAGAAAATCACTCAGCAGCCAGAATCCAATGTAACTGTTAAGCAGGTATTCTTTATTAGCAGTGCTGGGGTCACGCTGGGGATTCTCCACCATAAGGGCTCCCAGGAACTATCAAGGGACATCAGTTTACATACACACAACTCATACATATTCATTAGATTTCCTGGAAAGGGGTGTCTTATGATAATGAGTTCCTGGAATTCATTGACGTAGTCTGAGCACGTGTAGTAAAAATAGAGTGAGGGTCTTTGGTGGTCGAGGGAAGAAGTACGTGGTCCTCTTCACGGTGTCTGCTCTTTGGGAGCATGCGCTGTGAGGTAAAGTCCAGGTGTCTTCTTCCTAAATCTGCAAGATCATCCTCCCTAGATTGTATCTCTCTGCCCTTTTGTTCAAGTTCCCCCTTATCTTAGTTTGCCCAAGTGCCCACTGAAGGCTCCTATCAGTCAGTTATATAAGGAGCATTTTACTTTTGTCTAGGCAAAGAGGCTGTGAGAGATGAGAAACCAGGCTTATGAGAAACTAAGAAAAATAGCCTGAGAAAGCAAAAGTTGAGGATGATCAAAGAAATGCCTCAAACACTTGCAAGACAAAACTGTGAGTCACAGGGGGGATGGTGTGGAGGTCGAAGCTGATAAGGCTGCCCAAATAATGCAAGGTACAGCTGGAGGAGGGAGCCTTGTGGAGACAGGATGCTCTGCTCTGGTGCACCTGGCCGAATTTCAAGGGCCATCTGCCCGGTGAATGGCCTTTGCTTCATTATGCACGAAATGCATATTAAAGTTAACACCCTCAATATGCTAATGAGGGCTAACATGATCATGCTAATTACATCATCCCATGAAACACTTTACCCCTCCCTGTACATGGGATACGTAGGTGTGTGGGTCAACCTAGTGGATAGACCCAAGGAAAGTGTGTATATATCAAGAGGAAGGAGGCGGGGGTGGACCCAGGAGAGTGCAGTGAAGTGAAGAAGACGGATGCCAGCGATAAAGACAGATGCATCCTGTGCCTCCTGGAACCCTCGCCGGGGGATCAGCGCAGAAACCCAGACCAGTGAGCTGTATTTCCCTGTTCCCTCTATCTCCCTCTTTTCCCTTTCCTAGTTAGAAATGCAAGGCATATTATATTGCTTGCCACAACTTGCTATATACTTAGCCAATTACCATGTGCTCAATTAGTACATTGTGAGTAGTTAATAAATGTTTAGACTTGAAAACTTGTTGTCCGCTCCATTGGGAATTTGCGAATCTGAGTCACTTGTCTCCCTCGTCTGAGAGGGATGTGACAGAGGCTTAGGAAAAACAGTTGAGGAGTCCTCGGGAAACAAACACAAGCAAAACTTTCATGCATCACAATTTAGACTTAATCAGAAAATCACTGGTTTCAGCCCTTTCACCTGCCCCCATTTTATAGCCTGTGCTCAGGTGGCAGTGTCAGCTCTGGATTCTCTGGTGGAAATGGGACCTTGATCAGCATTACATATATGTCTGTAGTCTGCTAGCAGAAGGACATTCAGGATATGTCTCTGCAGAGATCTGGCATACCCTCTCACTTCAGTGACAATAATTAACCACTCTTTTTAGGATCAGTTATCTTGGGTTCACCTCCACAGGAGCTGGCTATACTGCTTCTGGTTATCAAGCTGGCCAGCATCCCACTAGCTTGTGCCCTTCAAGTTTGTGCTTGGCTTCAGAAGACTCTGATCGCCAGATCATCTGGCTTCACATATATCAGCTACCAGACTTATAGCTAGACCAACTATTTCAGAGGATGCCATCTAATGTAAAGAAACTCCTTAGTTTGAAGCCTTACTTTAAACTTTCTCCTTTTATTTATTACCAAAGGGCACTAGGAGTATCTCTAATGCATGTATATCAGTGTAACTGTGGAAGAAATCAAGGTCTTCAAGGAAAAATGTGTGTTACCTAGGTCTATGTGCAATAATAGTGACCCAAATTTTAAAGCCACTGAGCCCTTAGTAGCTGCTAATACGGACACTGAGCAGTGAGATTTCTGTAACAAATAATGTGAGTAAAACAGTAGTATTACTTAGGACAGTGACTGTACTAGTAACATAGGGATTAAGGATGCTCACTTTCCATCTTGGACTATGAGAATGTCACTATTTCTTTTGTATTTCCTGTAATTTCTTCCTTTCTTTTTTTCTTTCAGTGGCATTTAAGCATGCATAAAATGGCATTCAACTAAAATATTTTCTATAAACTTTGATTTTTTTAAAGTGTGTTGTGCCTCCCTTTTCTGTCCCCTCTACTGAGAGAATGTGTGTCACAGGATGTTAAGGTTCCAGTCTTGCTAGCCCAACGATTGATACTTGCTTAGGGATACTGGTCTAAGAGGAATGAGTCTATGTGAAACAGATGGCATGTATGTTATTGGCAAAATAAAAAGGAACTTACTGGATTACAATGATTTTCTAAGTGCCAAAAAAAAAAAAAAAGGAGAAAACCTAGTTCAGTGGATTTTTTTCTGCACAGAATCTTTAGACAGATGTGTTACTAATTGTTACTGATTTGTTATTAATTTGAGTTGATGATTTTTGGTGATTTTGATAAGAATGATTAGTACTAATCAATTAAATAGAATCTCACAGAAATACTGTTTTTTATAAAAGCTAGTGGTGTAATGTTTTAAGCAGTCATAGAGATGTTGTATTTAGTTTAAGCTAACCATACAGCCAGTTACTCTGCTAGACGAGGTACCATTGTTAGACTGTTTGATAAGGATGATTTATTGCCCTGTAGACCAGCTGTTTTAAAAGCTGTATTGTGAAAGGACCTTGAAGCATGTTAAAATTGCAATGTGAGCCAAAGTCCTTGAGTCAGGGGCATTAAAGGGTCTTTCTTTTAGGTCAGTAGTCCGTGGCAGTCACAAAAGCAGCCCTCCAACTCATTTCAGGACTCAAGGTCGCATGACCAGAAAGAGGTGGGAATATGAAAATGAGTTACAGGGATTAGCATGTTTATGTATGAGAACTTGATTAATATGTATTACTGTATCCAATATTGATACCGAAAAAGCCTGTTGAAGAGAACTCTCTAAGACTCAAAGTTAGAGTATTAGAAAGCAGGCATTCTTTATTGCAGCACTGGGTGCATGGGGGGATTCCTCCACCTAACATGCACACCCAAGCCCCTTAGTTTACGATTTAAGTGCAGGTATCTTATACATATTCATGAGGTTACACAACACAAACATACATATTTATAACAAAGCTGTGATTAGTTCAAAAGACTTGCGTCAACAGTTTCTTCTTTCTTATCTGAAGTGTGATACGCATCTTTGGGTCTGGAGTCATCCTTTTGGGTCATAAATGTCTTTTATCTCCGGGTGCCAGGGGCCCAGACCCATTCGCTTGGGTCATAAAATGCCCATTATCTTCAGTCACCATGGTGCTACATCCTCTGTCCTTGGCGCCTCTATATTTGTTTATGTGTCTTTGTTCTCACAGTTCAAAACGCCTTGTTCCCAGAGCTCAAAATGCCTTAGCTTAAATAGACAAACCTGACACCTACTATGGCCAACCATCTTTTAGTTATGTGCTTAATTTCTTGACATTTCTATATCAATCTAATCAGCATGCTATACGACTTAGGTGTGTGTTGTTGGTGAGACAACACCCCTGCGCAGCCAGCTGTTAATAAAGGAGTGTCTGCTTATCTACATCAAATTGGTGTCGATAAGTTCTTTTATCCTGTTTTGGTGACAGATGGACCTGGGTCTTCTGTATGTAGGGTTTCTATCACAGCAAAGAAATGAGTGTCAAAGAAGCAGTAGTTGGGATGTTTAATTTGATTTTTTTTAAGACAGCGTATAACTTTTTACATTAAAATATAAAGTTTTATCATAAAAGTTTTAACTTTTTGACAGACTTAACAGAACCTTAACAGTTCTTTTTTCTCTCTGTATAGTATTTGACCTCTGTCTTTTGCCTTCTTTCTCCGTTTTTGCTTTTTAAGAAAGAGGAAAACTATCATCTTCTGTATGTTAGGACAGTGTTGGCATGACAGTGCTTCTGTATACATAAAATGTGTAAGGGCGAGGTCTTAGGGGATACTCCAAACATCAATTCCTGCTTGCAAAGCCCTTTAACTATCTGTGATACAGCTGTGAAACATCAGTTCTACGAAAATCAGAGTGATGATCAGAGGTACTTCTCAACCTGCTAATATGAGCATCACGGTAAACATACAGAGATACCAGATTCCTAGGTAAATGGTACAAGACAGAGAAGAGCTGTCTATTACTTGTTTTCCTCACCCCCTCTCCATTTATTCAGCATTTGTAAAAAAAGCTTTGGAAATAATGATGTTTCTTGGTGTCAAACAGCTTAGGAATCTGAAAAAACTCACAGAGGAGGAGACATTTCCCTTACCAGGCCTCTTGCCTTGATAACAGAGGAAAGGTCTGTTTCAGACCCTATTCAAAGTGTTTATTTAATTACTGCATTTCTTTAAGATTGGACAAGCTGACTTCGAAGACACATTGACTAATGTTTATGGGAAGAGAAGGGCTTTGCCTTGCTAAATTACACTTATTGTGTTGGCACTTCTCAGTGAAGAAAGAATGGTAAAGAGCTGGTATTGCATTAGAAAAGAACATCTAAGGCCAGCTTTCTGGGATTGCTTTGAACTGTCACCCATCATTATCTTATGCATTTATCTTATACATCTCCTTTGTGCTTATGTAAGGAAAGTAAGTGACTTGTGGAAACATGACTCCACAATCTATAAGGTTATGAAGTAGGTATGTTTATTCAGCGCTGAGGTGCACGGGGGATCGCTCCACCACAAACGTGCGCATCTCTCGCGGCAACTTGTCTTGGCTTTATGCTACAAAGCATCATATATTCATAATACGCCTATACGTATGCATGACCTATTCCTGCTTCGTATTACAATGAGCCTGAAAGTCTTTTTCATATGTTCCGCCCCGGTCTCCTCCTAGTCGCGTCTGCGCAGTGTGTCCCAGTGGTCATGGGCTGGGGTTGCAGAGATGAAGTAACTCCTCTTCCTCACTGTTGAACTTTTTACCTCGGTTTCTCACGCAGTCTCTGTAGCCTCCTGGACTTAGGCCGGATCATAGGGTTGGTTTTGACCAGTTTTTAGGTCTGTCTTCCTATTCCATCAGGAAGCACTCCTTCACAGCTTCCATTAATCGAGGTTTCCATATTGTTCTGCTCTCTGGCCCATTGACTATGATGTATTATCCTATTCAATCTTAGTTATCTTTTAACTAATGGGCCTCTAGCCCCTAGCCTGATCTCTAAGTCTTCCATCTTTATCTCTAAACTAAATTATACCTTCATTTCTTGAGTGCCTGATTTCTATATCTTATTTTAATATCCTAGCTCCTCATCTCAGTAAGAAACAACACAAGTTTTGCCTTTAGGATTTTTAATCAAAGCTGGAACTTTCCTGATTGCAACAGTGGATTTTCAAGCTCCAAAGCAACTGTGTAAATTGAAATCTTATGTTTCTGTGGGATACAAATGGAGCTGTTTGAAATGTTCTTAACAAGAGCCTGTTTCCACTGTCAGAAAGGGAAAGGAAGTTTCAGGAGCTCTGAGCTCCCTTTGCCCCACACAGTGATCTGTGACTGATAGACCACATCAGGCTGTGGGTGCAGACTTGTGAACAGACTGAGGTCTCCCTCCCTTCTGGGGTAGAACCTCATCCAAAGCACCTTGAAGCCCTTAAGAAATTTCCAACAGGTTTTCTTCAGTTCCATCTACCACTGGCCTGAGGAACAGAGAAACTGGTGACACATGCACCACTCAGCTCCCGGCTGCTGCCCGGAGGCAAAGGGCTGGTCATTTTAAGATGTACCTACCCAGTGCACAACACAGCCCCTAGTCTCCCAAAACATCAGAGGCACATCAACTCCCCCAAAACACTGTATAGCAAATCCAGGGGTGAAATTGTAATGAGCCAGAGAAAGAACATCAGGTTGGATCCACAGCTTTTCTAACTACCCAACCAAGACTCTCCCAGCCACAAGGCCAAGTTTGGAAGTTTTTTCCCCCTCTTTGTTCACCCTTCTGCCTAGCTACTACATTCTGCCTCTGCATTTGTGAGATCAGATTTCCAGACACATGTTGTATATTGATCTGTCACTGTTATTTCTACAGGGGAGGACAGTCCCTGCACTGGGTGCTCTACATAAAGAGAAACCACCAGCAGGTGTAAAGAGACAGTGGGCAGCCTCACTCCATTGTAGGGAGTGGCGTTCGAAAGATCTTGAGATGTACGGAAGGAATAGCTGTAACCCTCCCTTGTTACGAGGTAAGGTGATGGATAGGCTTGTAACACTAAAGGCACACCCACGAAGGAGGTGCTTGGTGAACGTATATATGCAAGACACGCAGTTTAATAAACAGACATTTTGTAGCCATCATATTGGTGTTTGTACTGATGTCCCCAAGAAGGTCTTAACCTCCTGCGGTATTAGTCTCTGCGATCTGAGCACCTAATATGTGGGTTGGCAGGTTTAAAGAGGCAGAGCTAATCACGACAATGCAGTATTAGTCTCTGCTGCCTGAGCACCACTGACATGTGGGTCTGCAGGCTTAACAAGTCAGAGCTAACTGCGGCAACTAGGGGGAAACCCAAACTGGGGGACTGTGCTGTGTGCAGCTTGCCAAGTGGGCTCCCAGCACTCGGATAAGTATGGAGCTATTGGCAGCTGAGGGCTGGGAGGTGTGGGGAGGATGCGCACTGAGCCAGAGCAGGGCCAGGAGGCTGCTTGGGGCTGCTCCCGTGAGGCAAGGTTCAGGCCAGGTGTCCTGGGTAAGGGACCAGGGACCGGGGTCGAGCTGGTGTGGGCGCAGTGGGCCAACACCCGGCTGGGATGGGAGTGGAGTGGCAGGCAAAGGATCATCCCTGCACTACCAGGGGGGCTGACCGTGCTCCCCACTTTCTACCCTCCTCCTATTAGTCTTGTATAGGTGGCAGAAAGATCACGCTACCATTAAAAGCACATGTCCTCCCTTTGTGTCCGTGCTGGAGAGAGAGGGGTGAGTGGCACACACTCCGGGGCAGACCGCTCGCTGACGCCGCCCCTCCCTCGACGCCGGCCACTGCCTGCGCTGCTGCTATGAGTGTTGACATGCCCGGCAGGGGTGTCTTCCCGCCTGCCCTGCATGGGCGCTTATCCACCGAGCATCCAGTCAGCTCCTGGGTGCTGCCCACCCACTCTTCCTGTCACCTCAGAAACTGTCGTCCGGTGGATGGGGATGCTCAGGGTGAGTTGTTTGTCGTGTGCCTTTGTTCGACCTGGGGTTGTGGTGAAGAGTGCGTTTTTGATACCACATCTGCGTGTTCGTTGTGTTGAGTTTCTTCCACCTGCCTTAAGCAGTCTCAGCCAGTGCTCAGAGATGCTGAGATCTCAGGGTTTGGAGACTGAAGAGGGAGGGGAAGTATTGCCAAGCTGTCCAGCGCACATCTAGATTCACTTGTGAGTTTGCAAACTGCAGGTTGCATCCTATAAAGCAAACAGCTGTCAGTACACAGTCCTTCCTGTGAATGTCACCTTCAGGATTTTCTTTTTTTGACTAAAATGTGTTCCCTTGTTGAAGTTGAGGCAGCTGAGATGGTGGCCCCCACTAGGTGCTGCTGAAAAGGCAGCCCTGGTAGGGTTAGTGCTGGTAGCATGCACTTTCCGCAGGTATCTCCGAAAGGTGGGCAGCACGGTGTGGCCCTCTGGGCCTGTGTCGGATAGAACTGGTAGGTCCCAGGCCCAGCACTGGGGTGCAAAGCCAGGGTGTGTGCAGAGATCATAGTATGACACATGTCAATGACTACTTTTGCTCAGCTGAAAAGAAGCAAGAAACAAAAAGTTTCAAGTTTTTGCAGTTTTTGCCTGATGAGGTTAATGTTGTTGGGCAGGAAGGTGGTGCAAATTTCCCTAGAGACATGGTCAAGAAACATACTACCTCCAGCTCTGGCAGGCAGGCCATAAATCTGCCTTGCCCTGGATGGCATGCCCACAGCAGTGCTCTCCACCACATGGATGCAGACCCAACTCTGTGAGGACCACAGCAGGGTCACTCACCATGTCCATGTTGTCATGTGTTTGATATACATGTCCTAATCTGCAAAAAATCCCGTACCATCCAGTGGGTGAGCACGGTGCAGCCTTGATCAGAGTGAGCCTCGCAACAGGCTAGAGTCAAAACACGATGTAAGTATCTGGTGTGGGATGAGGGAGCTGCCAGGGGCGTACTGCTTGGACTTTTGCCCTCCCCGTGGGCGGGCACAGACCAGGGTGTGCCCCGCTGTGCCCCGCAGTGCCCAGGGCGGCCTGGGAGGAGCTGCACATGGTGGTGCCTTCTGGAATTGGAGATGCTGCCCACAGAGGGGAGCGGCTCAGGCATCACACCTGCCTTCTGGAAAATAAACCACAGCTAGCTTAAAATCCATTACTGCTTCCTGCATTGACACATCCGTTTAATTTCGCTATTTTTCCCGGTTCTGCCTCGGATATGCTTGGACCCCTGTCCGGGGACAAGCGGGCGGTGCGGACCCTTTGGCTGCTATGAAAATACCGCGGATATGGCTTGTGCCGGGATGGGTCCGTCTACGGGAGGTTTCACCTGGCTGAGACCTCTGCGCCGCTCCAGCTGCGCTGCCGTCCGCCCTCCGAGGACCCTGTGGCCGCAGCTGTGCCCACGCAGCCAACCCTGCCGCGGGGAGCGCCGGCCGCCATTGGGCGCTGGCGGTCAATGGACGTGACAACCTGGGGGCGGCGGCAGGCGGGGCCGCCGTCCGGCGGGACGAGGGAAGGTTCGCTTGCGCAGAGCCCCGCGGGCAGGAGGCGAGGCACGAGGAGGCAAGGGAGGGGGGACGCCCCTCCCGCTCGAATCAGCCCCGGCCTGGCGGGCGGGGCCGCGCCAACGGCACGTTGTGGAGCTGGACGGCCGATGGGAGGTGGCGGGCCGGGCGTGGTGTGCTCGGTGGCGCGGAGTCTGCGGGTACCGTGGGGTCTGTAGGCTGCTGCCGTCTGCCCTCGTTCTCTTTCGCCCGCCCACCAGTTCCTTCCTTCCTTTTGCGCTCGTTTCTTCCTGCCGCCGTGACGCGCCGCCCTGCGTCGGCCGTGCTGTGGCCCGGCGGCGTCCGCTCGTTACCGCGTCGCTGAAGAAAAAGGAGGAGGAGAAAACGGCAGCGAGGAGGAGGTTGCCCGCCCGCCGCTCCATGCCGCCGCCCCGTCCCGCCGTCAGCCCGGGGATCTGCATGGATGGGCATGGGGAGAGCTACGCCTTCCAGCAGCGCCGAGGCTGAGCCGCCGCGCAGCCCGGCGCTCGCCACCCTTGGCCTCCTCGCCGCCCTGGGGCTGCCGCTGGGCTCAGGTACCAGGGCGGGGTGGGGGCCGCAGCGCGTGCGGCCGGGGGGCTCGTCGGGGACCGCCGCCGCGGGGCGGTGCAGCCGCAGCCCCGGCCTGGCCACGCCTGGACTGGAACGGAGGGCGGGCGTTACGCGCTTGGCCGGCGCGGACGCGGGCTGGNGTGGGCAGGGTGTGGGTAGCGGCCCTGCGGCAGGGCGCCACGTCCCGCGTTCCTGTGCGGAGCGGGACGGGAGCCTGCGGGTGGAAGGATGATGCAGCGCTGGAAGTGATGGGAGTGAAGCCGGGCAGCGCCGGTCTAGTGCGGCGGCCTGACCGAAGACACGGGGAACTACTGTTCTTGCTTCAGGTAGAGCCAGCATTTGCTTGGAGGATTGGAAACTGGGGAGAAGGCAGAAGGCACCCCGGACACTGCAGATGCCTGATAAAGTGGTGTGCGTTTTCAACTCGGAAGTTGTCTGAGCAGTTGTAGTTCTGTAAAAATGTTTTTCTCTCGCTATTATATATTAATAGTTTTAGTGAACTGAATTGTAGGGAGAGGTCATCCAAATTTAGTAAAATCGCAGTTCATTCACCCCTCTCTGTACCAAGAATCCACTGAAAGCAGGAAGCAGATTTCCTAAAGTTGCAGGGAGCATGGAGGCCTAGATTTATTAGACTATTCGATAATTTGCTCAGCTAATTTATATGTTATTAAAATATCACAAATCATAATTGAAGGGAAATATAAGAAAAATTTTGGTGCTTTGAAAGTCAGCTTCTGAACCATATTGCCTGTGCCATTTTTCTTGGTGTAGATATTTTTTGTTTGTGTGACTGAAAAGACAAAATTCGATTTTCTTTTTTCTTTTTTTTTTTCTGTTCTTTGTAAACTCCATATCGCTTGCACAAAGATCAGATAAGAAATTTACTACTTATAAAATTCATGGTCACACTTGCAGGTTAGAGACTTCCGCCTACTACTCTATTGTCTTCGTATTTTGACAGGAGATTGTGTTAGCTACCCTACCACTGGCAAAACATATTGTCCTTGAATTCATGGCTTGATATTTAGAGTAAGTCATGTGTGTACTGACGCACAGGAGCATCAGCTAAGGGGCAAGCAAAGAAATTGCTAATATCCTCATATCACTGTGTGAATTGGAGAAAGCAACTGTGTTTAAAAATGAAAAGTGCTATATTACTATTCAGGACATTTTCCACTCCTTGTGCCTCAGGAGTTTAGGAACATTTTAATTAATTTTAATTTTAATTTAATTAATCAGACTGGACACATGCCTGTTTTACTTTGAGGACACACGAAACAAGTAGGAAAAGTTGTAAAGAGGGATTTGAAGTCAGGAAAAAGAGTATCTGTTAGATATATTGTATTTTCCCTTTTTTTCACACTTCCATATATCTTTGCAAACATTTTTGTGGTGTTCAAAATCTGCTTTATGACAGATTGAAATTACAGATTAATGTACGCACAGCTGAATTTTATAGGTCGTAAAAGGAACAAAAAGCACAACATGTTTTTAGTAGATAGTTTTGGGTGCTTGTACAGCTGTTGCATGAAGTCCTGCACATATTCTTTATGGAGGTCCATTTTCTGTTATGGCTGTTTTCAGCTCTTTGGATGGGAGGGAACCCAATCTCTGTTTTCACTTGGGTCATCCTAGTTTTAACCCCCTGAGGAATGTGTGTCTCTGTTTCCTTGAGTGCAGTGTGCAGTCTTGTTCATTTCATTTCTGCTCCTCACGAGTTTATGTGTTAAAGTTACTTGCAGAAGACCGTTTTTAACTGCTGTGAGAATCTGGAAGGATTTCAGATCATGACAGTGAGAGCTGTGGATGGCTGTAAAACTCCAGTTTGCTTTCTGGGATGGTAATTATGCTTTCTTTGTGGAAATCAGCTGACTAGATAAGGTCTAACTGGTTTGTCCATATTAACTGAACTGTGTACCTGTTGTGTATGTCTGATAAGTACTTCAGGTTTTCATAGGGAGAGGGTTTCTTTGCCCCTGTCTTGTTACTGAATTACACTGTAAGAGGTACTGCTCTTGCAGTGTATGGATTCTGTAGCTGACAACTTGCACTTCAGACAGCTGTGGCTTTTCTCACTCATTAGTCCCAGAAAGTGAGCAGTGAAGCTTTAGCTATGACAGTTCCAAGGAAATAAAGCAAACTGAATTTATGGCCTGCCCACTTCCCTACCCTCTTTCGCCTTGTCCCGATCCAATATCGGGGCAGGTTCTTAAACAATCCCAAGAGTGAGATTAAGACACAGACAAGGTCAGATGCTGTATAACTTTGTGAACTTTATTTGCCGTAACAATTAATAATAGCGATAGGACAGAGAGGATGAGAAAGGGGAAGTCAGAATCCCTAAGCAAGAAAACGGTAGAGATGCAGCTAATTACTACCACCACCAGGGATCCAGTGATGTTCCGTTGGCTTGGCCTCAGTGCAGGTGATGGTGCTCCAAGCTCTGCCAGGTCCCAGCTCCAGGTAACAAGTGTCGAAGAAGGTGCCCCTCGAGGGAGGAGTACGCAGTCCTTTTATTGTCTCAGTCCCCACGATTTCTCCGAAGAGTCCAACTATTTCCACGGACCTCATTGTAATGTGTGCTGCCCTGTGGTTCTCCATGCGCACATGCCCAGGTGGTCGTGCTGGCGGGGGGGCGGGGGGGGTCAACCTGTGGGCNGGGGGGGGGGGGGGGGGGGGGGGGGGGGGGGGGGGGGGGGTCAACCTGTGGTCCCTTCAGCCTTTGCACGTCTTCCTCGCCTTGACTTCCTCTTCACCCAGCTCGTGCGCAGGTACAGCTTGGCAGGCACTGCCAAGGCTATCGTGGTTCTAGCTTTGAGCAGATGTCGTGGTTTCGTCTGGGACTCTGTGTCTCCTCCAAAGCATACTCCTTCAGAGCCACAGGATGCTGAGGCCAGGAAGTGGTAGTCACAAAGCAGCAGTGTTGAGACAAACAAAGTCTAACACAGTCCCTTACACCCTTCACCCTACTTTCTAGAAGAGAAACATTGATTTCTGCTTCATTCAGCCTGTTTTTGTCTAAACATATTACAGAATCACAGAATCATTCAGGTTGGAAAAGACCCTTGGGATCATTGAGTCCACCGTCAGCCTTACTCTACAAGTTATCCCTTACACCGTATCCCCCAACATCTCATCCAGACGACCCTTAAACACATCCAGGGATGGTGACTCCACCACCTCCCTGGGCAGCCTATTCCACTGTCTGACCACTCTTTCTGTGAAAAATTTTTTCCTAATGTCCAGTCTAAACCTCCCCTGTTGGGAGTTTAAAGCCATTCCCTCTTATTCTGTCACTAATTACCTGTGAGAAGAGACCAGCACCAACCTCTCTACTATGTCCTTTCAGGTAGTTGTAGAGAGTGATGAGGTCTTCCCTTAGCCTTCTCTTCCTCAAACTACACAGTCCCAGCTCCTTTAATTGCTCCTCATCAGATTTGTTCTCCAGGCCCTTCACCGGCTTCGTTTATCACATCCTTCTGAGGGGCAGGATTCTGTTTAAATATTCAATAACTTGTGTAAAGCACTGAAAGACTAAATGGAGACTTAATCGTTAACTTAAGCACAGAATTGCATCATCATTTGCATATCTGGAAAGAAATGCTGGGCTCATACTTGGCAGGAGTTAGTGCTCTTAATTTCCATCTAGACAATATCAAGTAATGGATTAAGTCATGCACAGGTCATCTCAGCCTTTGAGATGATCTATATTGCTATCTTTCTGCCTCTCAAAACCTTTTGCTGTATTATCTAGCATTTCCTTAATGGGTGAGCACTGTAAGTTGTCTTCAAGTTTTCTACAGTACCTGTGGATTTGGAATGTGGTATTGCAATTTTAAGAGATGTGATTGATTTCTGTCTGCCATCTGTTTTGTGCTTAGGTGACTGCCAGCTACAAATGCCTTGTTGAATCCAGAGTGCACCACTGATTTTGTATTCTTAACTTCACATCTCAACCTGGCTCTTTGACGGCTTTGATTTGGAGTTCTGCAAGTACCTGCGAGCGTACTCTGCCTGTACCTATCACAATTCCAAAATATGCCGTGGAAACCTAGTCTACCATTCTGCAGTGCTTGGAATCAGTGACTTCATGAGCCAGAGAAACTTCCAAAGATGGACCCACATCCTCCACCAACCCTGAAGTGACCCATAATCCCTGCAATTACAGTGGCCGCACAGAAGCCAGAGAACATCAGGGAGGGGAGAATACTCCTACTACTACTTAATCTATTTTGTACGTTGTTTGGTGATCCTCATCTGAGGACTTTTAAGGATCACATCCAGACTTGCAAAGTGGAAGGTGCTTGGCCTCTTATAGACAATAACTACTTATCAGTGCAAGTGACCAAAGTGCCTGTGGTCCCAGGATCCAGCACTACTGCTACAAATAAGGTATAGATTGTTCTTAAGCACTGTGCATGCATACAGAAGTAAAAGGTCAAGACAGTAGAGTAAGTCACTTAGCTCTTAACAGTTACGAAGTATAGTAGCTTGAGAGTCTTCTATGCAAGGTAAAACTGTTGTGTGAGAATCAAACAAAACATAAACCAGGTCCTTTTCTTCTTTCTGCACTTACTAGTGTTGGTTTTGTAGGACAAGCTATGGCAGTTTGTCAGGCATTAAGCTGTTTTCTTGTCTATGATGTTTGTGAGGCTGCTGGACAACTGTTAGAGACAGTTCAGTGCCTCTAACGCCTGTCTTTGGGTGGTGGAGAGAAAAGGAGAGATGCATATATACTCAGCAGCATGTCTGAATGTCTTTAAAGCCTCTGGGGGTCTCTTGGGGGCAGCAGAACAGAGAATCAATTAATGAGCGTAAGTGACAGGTTTTTCCCAGACATCGTGATGGGAGTTAAATGATAATGTTGTGCATTTAAACAGGCTTTACTTTTCTGTTTGTTGCCATATAAGCTTTATAATCCCACTGTGGGGGCGGGAGAACCATTCTTCTTGGGTTGTCTACCTGAGAAAAGGAGGTGGAATGTTTTAGCTACTGTTCCTGTTGATTAAGGATGCTTAACTGTGGTCAGGTTCTGGGTGGTCTTGAAATTAATCAGTAGTAGATTGATTTCTAGAGTGATTTATGAACAGTGAACTTCTTGGTTAACCACATTCAAGAAACGCTTGCTTTCCTGAGTGATCTTGGCTTTCCTTTTGGAAATCATCTAATGCTGAACTGTCTTGTTTTCAGGTTGATTTCCTCTTTATTTCTCTGTTGTGGCTGGCATACACATGCTTTCCCTTCACATTTTCTCCTCTGATATGAAATAGGAACACTTCATGATAAATGTCTTGGCGTGCTTCTGTACCACAGCAGCAGGCTGAAGAGGAATTACTGTGTTTTGTTTTGTATTTTGTTCTTGCTTCTAAGAAGTTGGCCCCAGCAGTATCACTGAAGCAGTCCCTAAATCTTTTCCAGACAGTTCGTCCTCATCCCCAATATGCATGGAAGAAGCAAAGTGTCTTTTGCACATATACCTCTTGCTCGTGTCCTTGCACTATGTTGACTTCAGCAAAGTGTACCACAAAAGCATGGGTATGTGGAGAAGAATGTGAAGAAATCCTGCTTTGGATGATGCTTAGTCCTGTCTGATGGACTGAGCAGTCTTCAGCATTTCTAATGCACCTTTCAATTTTGTTTCATTCCAAAAGACCTGCTATGCATATCTATCTATCTATCTATCTATCTATCTATCTATCTATCTATCTATCTATCTATCTATCTATCGTGTTGTAATTTGAAATGAGGTTATTGCATCAAAATTTTACAACGAGTCTTTATGAGTTTCTGTTGTTAAATCTCTCCACTTCCACCTTTTGGCTTAGGCCATTTTTCAGTAGGTGACGAATGATGTTTGGTTTCTGAGATACTCACATGCATCACACCTGTTGCAGGCCTCTGGAAAGGGAAGCAGTGACATTTTCAGTTAGTGCTTGGATGGTTATTTAATGCATTCAGGTTTAAATTTTCCTATGTATGTATGAATGCTAAAAGCTTTTGAGTAGCATTGCAAGACCCCTGTGGAAATGTCATGTATGCTATGCAGTTATCTACCTAGGAACTTTTAATAGCTGCCTTTCATGGATCACTTGTTCAGTCCTTTGCAGGCTTCCGAGGAATATTTGATAGACCACTGGTCTAGTATCATAAAACCTCCTGCTGAACATCTTCTACTTTTTCCCCAGTGCTTGATGAAATCAGTAGTAACTCATCACGTTTGTGTTTTTGTTTATATATCCTTTGCTGTCTTTTCCCATGGACTGAAATGGTGTGTAAGGAGAGCATTGGAATGGTTTCTCATGATGCTAGACATGAGGCAGGGCATGCAGTCCTATGCTGAAGATAAAGCTGAGAAACATGAATAGCGAGTGTTTTTTGGCTGAATCAGTCGTGTCTCATCAGTCTGCCTGACCTAAGTCTGCTTTATGCAGACTTAGACATGTCACTAGATAGACGTACTGTTGGATTTCATCTGCTTCCCTGCTGCTCTCTGTTAGGAAAAGGAATGCTCAGTAGCAAAATCTAATGTCATAGAAAACATTGTAGAGACAGTCTTTCAGTGTGCATATTCCACTGGTTGGGTATTCAGTTGATAAATACTTGCATAACATACTTGTAATCAGTGTTCCCTGCCTCTCTAGCTTTCCTATTTATGTACCTGAATGCTGACTGTAACCTTTCCAATACATGTATTATGGCCATCTGTGCTTGGAGTAGTAATTGGGGAGGACGGGATGGGTCTGTGAATTTTTGTAGCACCTTGGGTCTTCATTAGGGTTGGGGTAGGTTCTACATGATTTTGTGGTGATAAAAGCCCTTGCCCAAAAGTACAACCCAGTCATGACAAACATCTGGGGAGGAAAATTGACTTGGGAACTGTTACAGTAAAATTATGAGTAAAATTAGGCAAGATCAAAATCTGTTCCTAGAATGACAGGAACCTTCTGTCCTAGGTTAAAAAAACCCCAAAACAACCATAAAACCAAAAGAACAACCAAGAACCTTAAGATTTTTACAGTCACTGCCTGTTCAGTAAGTAGTGTCAGCTTCTTGCATGTGTACCTCATATCTGTTTTTTAACATCTGGATGAAGTCTGATTCTTAGGCAGGTTTCATCTGAACTCTTTCCTCAGGAATTTTGCCTCTAGTAGAGGTAGAAGACTTGAATGCCTGAAATTGCATTTCTAGGTACAGGAGTTGGATTTATGTCTTGTGGTGGAAGGGCTAGACTGGGTTAAAGATTTTATGAGCAAATTCCTACACTGGTACAGCCCTTGGGTTATTATCAACTATTGCTTTATCATGTAGGCATCAATGAAGTTGCACTAAGAAGTCCAAGGGCCTTGGGGTGACCAGTTAAGAGATCAGGAGCACAAGTAGTTTTTTATTCTATCCTTTCAATTGCAGGGAATTATGTTGGCAGAAACAGAAAGACCCAGATGATCAATATCTGGCTCCATGACTAGTGTCACCTGCAGAATTGTAGGTTTTTTTGATCATGGGTCAGTCTGCATGACACCAGGCCTGCTGGTGAAATATGAGGCACACCTTTCTCAAAGAGGGGAAAGGATCTTTGTGTTAGCAGTGCTCATTGAAAGAGCTTTAAACTAGATTTGAGTGGGGGAAAGGGTTAAAACCAGGCCCATTAGTGATAAGCCTGGGGCAGCTTGTGAGTGTTTGAGGGACAGTGTGCTAGGGAGGCCCTTCAGTCTGCTCCACACTGTGCTGAGTACACTGGAGCATGTTTGAAATGTTTCTATACTAATGCACACAGCACCGTAGCCATCTCAGTTGGTGTAGGGGATGGAGATCCACACGGCAGCAAAGACATAAGGGGTTTTGATGTGTTAGAAACCGTGGAATCACCTGAGAGCAGTCACATAAGAATTAGGGCTTCTCCCCAATAAAAGGAGGAAGGATCAATAGCCCAACTGAAGTGCATCTATGCCAATGCAGGCAGCATAGACACAAACAGGAGTTGGAAGCCATTGTGCAGCTGGAGGACTATGATATACTTGTAATCTTGGAACCGTGGTGAGATGACTTGCACAATCGGAGTGCTACAATGCATGGCAGCAAATTCTTCAGAAGAGTTAGGTAAGGAGGGAGAGGTGGTGGGGTAGCCCTGTATGTTACAGAGTATTTTGACTGTCTAGAGCTTGATGATGGTGATGAAAGGGTTGAGTGTTTGTGGATAAGGATCAGGGGAAGGGCCAGCAAGGCAGATATCATGGTGGGAGTCTGTTATAGACCACCCAACCAGGATGAAGAGACAGATGAAATATTCTATAAGCATCTGAGAGAAGTCCCATGATCGCTACCCCTTGTTCTCATGGAGGACTTCAACTTACCTGATGTCTGCTGGAAACACAATACAGTGGAGAGGAAGCACTCCAGGAGTTCTGGAGTGTGTGGAAGATACTTCCTAACACAGTTGGTGAGTGAGCTAACTAGGGAAGGTCATCCCCTGGAACCTATTTTTTGCAAACAGAGAAGGGCTTGTGGGTGATGTGATGGTTGAAGGCTGTCCTGGGCACAACGATCATGATATAGAGTTTTCGATTCTCAGAGAAGTAAGGAGGGGGGTCAGCAGAACTGCTATCTTGGACTTCCCTTGGGAGGCAGTCCTGAAGGGCAAAGGAGTCCAGGAAGGCTAAACATTTTTCGAGAAGGAAATCATAAAGGCACAGGAGCAGGCTGTCCTTACATGCTGAAAGATGAGTTGGTGGGAAGACGACCTTCCTGGCTGAACAGAGAACTTTGGCTGGAACTTGGGGAAAAAAAAGAGTTTATGACCTTTGGAAGAAGGAGCACACAACTCAGGAGGACTACACAGATGTTGTGAGGTTATGCAGGGAGAAAATAAGAAGGCCGGAAGCTCGACTAGTTAATTTGGCTACTGCTGTAAAAGACAATAAAAATGTTTATATAAATACATTCACAACAAAAGGAGGGCTGAGGAGAATCTCTATGCTTTATTGAATGTGGGGGAAGTGTAGTGACAAAGGATGAGGAAGAGGCTGAGGTACTTAATGCCTTCTCTGTCTCAGTCTTTAATAGTAAGACCAATTGTTCTCTGGGTACCCAGCCCCTGAGCTCAAGACAGACATAGGAAGCAGAATGAAGCCCCCATAATCCAAGGGGAAATGGTTAGTGACCTGCTACACCACTTAGACACACACAAGTCTATGGGTTCAGATGGGATCCACCCAAGTGTATTGAGGTACCTGGTGTAAGTGCTCACCAAGCAATTTTCAGTCATTTTATCAACAGTCCTGGCTAACCAGGGAGGTCCCAGTTAACTCAAGGTTAGCAAATGTGACGCCCATCTACAAGAAGGGCTGAAAGGAGGATCTGGGGAACTACAGGCCTGTCAGACTGACCTCAGTGCTGGCAAGTTTATGGAACAGATCATCCTGAGTCCCATCTGTAGTGGTTTGAGCCCAGAGGGCAACTGAGCAGCTTCTTATCACTCGTTCCCCCTCAGGGATGAGAAGGAGAAAATAAAACAAAAGGCTCTGGAATAGAGACAGGACAGGGAAGGATGACTCACTCATTGTGGTCATGGGCAAAAGACAGACTAGTTAGGGGAAGAAAAAGGACATCAATTTAATTTAAACACCATCATCACTTAATAATCAGAGTAGGACAGTGAGAAGTATAAGGACATCTTAAAAACACCTTCCCCCCACCCCTCCCTTCTTCCTGGGTTCAACTTTGCTCCCAGTTTCTCTACCTCCTCTCCCTGCAGTGGCACAGGGAATGGGGGTTGTAGTCGTTTTGTCACCGATTGTCTCTGATGCTCCTTCTTCCTCAGGGGGAGGAGTCCTTTCACTCTTCCCCTGCTCCAGTGTGGGGCCCCTCTTATGGGAGACAGTCCTCCATGAAATTTCTCTGACATTAGTCCTTCCCATGGGCTGCAGCTCTTCCCAAACTGCTCCAGTGTGGGTCCTTCCTGCGGGTTGCAATCATCCCAGCGATGAACTGCTACAGTGGGGGCTTCCCTCAGAGTCCTGGTCTTCTTCAGGCACAGCCACCTGCTCTGGTGTCTTCCACAGGCTACAGGTGGCCATCTGCTCCACTGTGGACCTGCATGGGCTACAGGGGGACAGCCTGCCCTGTCACCACAGCTGCAGGAGGGGACTCTACTGTGGCGCACCTCCCCCCTCCTCCCCCCACCTCCTTTCTTCAGCTGACCTTGGTGTTTGCATAGTATCTCCCTCACCGCACCTTACAACCCCTCCTCCTCTCAAGTTCCCCTTCTTAAATATAACAGCAGCACAGCCACCATTGCTGATTGGCATGGTCTTGGCCAGAGGCAGGTCTGATTTAGAGCTAGGGGAGTTTCAAGAAGCTTCTTAGAGGGGCCACATCTGAAGCCCCCTCCGTGCACACACTAACCTAGCACACAATCACATGGCACATGCATGACAACTAGGTGATCAGGCTCAATCAGCACTGGTTTATGAAAGGCAGGTCCTGCTTGACTAACCTGATTTCCTTCTGTGACAAGGTGACCAGCTTAGTGGATGAGGGAAAGGATGTGGATGTTGTATGCCTGGACTTTAGTAAAGCCTTTGATTCCGTTTCCCACAGCATTCTCCTGGAGAAACTGGCTGCTCATGGCTTGGATGAGTGTACTGTTTGCTGGGTAAAAAACTGGCTGAATGGCCAGGCAGAAAGAGTTGTGAATGAAGTTAATTCTCGTTGGTGGCCAGTCACAGGTGGTGTTCCCCAGGTCTCAGCATTGAGGCCAGTTCTGTTTGTCTTTATCAGTGATCTGGATGGGGGGGATCAAGTTCACCCTCAGTCAGTTTGAAGATGACACAGAGTTGGGTGGGAGTGTTGATCAGCTTGAGGGTAGAAAGGCTCTCCAGACAGATCTGGACAGGCTGAATTGATGGGCTGAGGCCAATTGTATGAGATTCAACAAGGGTAAGTGCCCAGTCCTTCACCTGGGTCGTAACAACCCCATGCAATGACTGGGAAAGGGTGGCGGGAAAGCTGCCCAGCAGAAAAGGACCTGGAGGTGTTGGTTGACAGCCACCTGAATATGAGCCTGCAGTTTGTCCAGGTGGCCAAGAAGGCCGACATTATCCTGGCTTGTATCAGAAATAGCATGGCCAGCAGGACTAGGGAAGTGATTGTCTGTTTGTAGTTGACACTTTTGCAACTGCACCTTTAATATTGTGTTCAGCTTTGGGCCCCTCGCTACAAGACAGACATTGAGGTGCTGGAGCATTTCCAAAGAAGAGCAGCTGAGGGAACTGGGATTGTTTAGCCTGCAGAAAAGGAGTCTGAGGGGAAACCTGATTGCTATCTACAGCTACCTACAAGGAGGTTGTAACGAGGTGGCTGTCAGTCTCTTCCTGAGTAGGAAGTGATAGGACGAGAGGAAACTGCCTGAAGTTGTGCTTGGGGAGGTTTAGTTTGGATATTATGAAAAATATCTTCACTGAAAGGGTTATCAAGCATTGGAACAGGCTGCCCAGGATGGCTGTCACCATCCCTGAAGGTGTTTAAAAGATGTGTAGAGATGTAGAGCTTAGGGACATTGTTTAGTGGTGGACTTAGTAGTGTTAGCTTAATGGTTGCACTTGATAATTTTAAGGGTCTTTTCCAACCTAAATGATTCTATGAGTCTATGAAATCCATAATAAAACACCAACATATAGTCAGACCTACAGCACTGTAATTGCATTATTACATTAGTGAAGACTAGTATGAGAACTCAGAGTTGAGAGTGTTGCTTTTCTTTAAGGAACACAAACCAAGCAGCTTCTACAGATATATGAAGCTTCTACAGAGACATAAAGGTCTCTAGAAACTTTGGCAGCTCAGTAACACTGTCCTTGAAAGACTTTGCATGTGCAGTGGGATTTAAGTGATGATTAAGAATCATCAAGATTGGAAAAGACCTTGAAGATCATCTAGTCCAACCATTAACCTAACGTGACCATTCTCAAATACACCATATCACTAAGCGGTATGTCAACCCGACTCTTAAACACCTCCAGGGATGGGGACTCCACCACTGCCCCGGGCAGCCCATTCCAACACCTAACAACCCGTTCTGTAAAGAAATAGTTCCTCATATCCAGTCTAAACCTTCCCTGGTGCAACTTGAGGCCATTCCCTCTTGTCCTATGGCTTGTTACTTGGTTAAAGAGGCTCATCCCCAGCTCTCTGCAACCTCCTTTCAGGTAGTTGTAGAGGGCGCTGAGGTCTCCCCTCAGCCTCCTCTTCTCCAGACTAAACAACCCCAGTTCCCTCAGCTACC